>JAVSCE010010688.1:0-192543 GCA_032199065.1 Smutsia gigantea | reverse complement strand
AGAACTCATGCACCTTAACAAACAGAAAACAAATAATCCAATTAAGAAATGGGCAGAGGACATGAATAGACACTTCTCCAAAGAAGAAATCAGATGGCCAACAGGCACATGAAAAGATGCTCCACATCGCTAATCATCAGAGAAATGCAGATTAAAACCACAATGAGATATCACCTCACACCAGTGAGGATGTCCAACATCCAAAACACAAACAACAACAAATGTTGGCGAGGATGTGGAGAAAAGGGAACCCTCCTGCACTGCTGGTGGGACTGCAATTTAGTTCAACCATTGTGGAAAGCAGTATGGAGGTTCCTCAAAAAACTCAAAATAGAAATAGCATTTGACCCAGGAATTCCACTCCTAGGAATTTACCCTAAGAATGCAGCAACCCAATTTGAAAAGGACAGATGCACCCCTATGTTTATTGCAGCACTATTTACAATAGCCAAGAAATGGAAGCAACCTAAGTGTCCATCAGTAGATGAATGGATAAAGAGGAGGTGGTACATATACACAATGGAATATTATTCAGCCATAAGAAGAAAACAAATCCTACCATTTGCAACAACATGGATGGAGCTAGAGGGTAATATGCTCAGTGAAATAAGCCAAGCCGAAAAAGACAAGTATCAAATGATTTCACTCATATGTGGAGTATAAGAACAAAGAAAAAAACTGAAGGAACAAAACAGCAGCAGACCCACAGAACCCAAGAACGGACTAATAGTTACCAAAGGGAAAGGGACTGGGGAAAATGGGCGGGAAGGGAGGGATAAGAGGGAAAAAAGGGCATTACGATTAGCAGATGTAATGTTGGGGGGGCACGGGGAGGGCAGTACAACTCAGAGAAGACAAGTAGTGATTCTGTAACATCTCACTACGCTGATGGACAGTGACTGTAATGGGGTTGGTGGGGGGGACCTGATGAAGGGGTAGTTTAATAATCGTAGTATTGCACATGTAATTGTAAATTAATGATAATAAAATAAATTATATTAAAAAAAAAAAGAAAGCAGGAAAAAGCCAAAATCCAGACTTTATAGGACTTGGAGGCTGTTCTGGATAAAAGGCCTTCAAGCAGTAGGAATCCATAGATCTGCCAAGGCACTTCATCGTTAACTTGTTGCAGCTACTTTCTACATCTGCTCCTCCCTCTTCTGAAAGCCATCCTCACTCTGTGATTTCTCTCTTTCTCTACCTCTCAGCTTTTGTTTCCTCTCCATATACAAAGCCACACATCACAGTTTTCTGCATACAGTGATAATATACCTTTATTGCTCAGTCCTCATAGAAACTTAGTTGAAAACAAATCATGTATGCCAAAACCTAGTAAGAAAATGTTGGGTTTTTTTGTTGTTGTTATTTGACGGTTGTTACTTTTAAATACTAGCATTAAGAAAACACTTATTCATTAGAAATTATGAAAATGCAGACATAACTATTAAAGTTTTGAATCATTCCCCCTTTTCTCCTATATTTTAGTTTCTTTATTGTAGAGCTTTCCTTCTTTTAAGCAATTTTTTATGTGCTACCCATTTCATCTGTTTGGCAGGTGGAATAAATTCAATTACTCTCCATTATTTTGTTTTGTCTGACATTTAACATGTATGGGCTAAAGATTAATTCAGCAGTTCTAAACTCAGTTGCAAATAATCATCACCTGGAGGGTTTGAAAATACATCATTTCATGGGCTCCACTCCAGACCAGTTGAATCTGAATCCCTCTGTGGGTGGGGTAGTGACACCTAGGTACCCAGTATTATGACATCAAGCCAAGCAGGGAGGCTGTTCTTTCTCCACAGCTCCTACATCTCAGACCTGTTGTCAGCTGGAGTTCACTAAGGCTATTCTTAAATTATATTATTTGCTAATTTAAAGTATGTTTTATAAGGGTACAATATTTTAAGAATAGTGTCCTGCTTAGCAGGTTATTGCAAATCACAGTTTATTCCCTCAAACTGGACACATCCTCTGAACAGAAGATTACAGTGAATTTGTTTTTCAGAGCATGATTAAAACAGAGAGATTTAATGGAGTGAACATTACTTGCTAAAATTTAGGAATCCTTGCCGTTAAATCTCAAAGTCCTATTTTGACAAGACATACGTAGGCTAATGTTTCATCTCCTGTAGCTCCTTTTGTAATTTATAGTTTCAAGCTAAATCCCAGAGATCTGAAGGCTTCTTGTTGATATTTAAAGGACATTTTAAGCAAATAAATGGTGAAACATTTTTTGAAGCAGATAAAGTGTACCTCTGAGATATCCAATTAGGCTATGCTAAAAAAAAGCAGGTTTTTCTGCTGTACTATAAATTATGCAATGTTAAACACATTTTTAAATTAAAATAAGTTGTTCTGTTTAAAATTACTTGTTCCTCAAACAAAACAGAAAGGATTTCTAGATGTCAGGATTGTTTTTGCAAGAATGATGATGTATGGACCAGATGAATGGGCTTAACTGTCCCAAGAATTTGAGTTACTTTTTATTTTCAAATTGTGTCTGATTCCTGATTTTAAATTAGCAAAAAATTTTAAAAAAACAGAGAAAAATTGGAAACACATGCCTCCTAACCCCCTTACATGTTTATAATGTCATGATTAGTCCAGGCATGTATATATATGCATGTGTATATACACATATCTATATATACAAAGATACATGCAAAACTTACAAGACAATCATTTGTCTGTTATACATTTGCTTGTTCTTTTTCTCTGATAGACTCTAAGCAGTTCCAATAGTATGTTTTTCTCTGGTATGTTTTATTTTTCTCTATAGATACCTTTACTAGTGCCATTTTTCCACTATCTCAGGTTTTGCTATTTCAAGTTACTCTACTTAGGACTTAGAATGACTGTAAATAGAGTGGTATATGGATTTAAACATCAACAAACAGTAATCAAAGAATTGTCTGATTCTACTGTATAGAATAATAGTACCTATACATCTTTGCAAAATAGCCACTTTTTTACAAAACTGTGTCTATCAGCATTGTTTCTATGCAAGGTTAACATCTTGTATTAAAGGTATGACATAGATTCCAGATGAAGTCAGCAGCTTCTTTAGCCAGGGGTGTCACCAAGGAAGGAGAGAACAAAATGAAGGATTAAAGAATGGAAGAGACTAACAGACAGGAAAAGGAAAAAGGGGGGTTATATGGACATTTGAAGGTGGGAGACAGAGGAAGAGAGAGAAGACTCCCAAAATAGTTGTGTTTGGTGTTCCTCTGAAGTACCTGTGGCTTTGGTTACCCACCATCACACTACTCCAACACATATGTGGTCCAAATATTGACTTCCTCCTCTCTAGCTATTTACAATCCAGAAGAGCTTAAGGTCAATGGGAAGAAGGAACCAACACTTTAATTTAAATGTAAGACTAGAAATTAACATGAAACCCATGGCACCTCCTGTCAAGAGATACATTATTTGATCACCTATGAAGCCTCTACATTCTGCCAAGGAGGGACATTTCATTGAGGCATGACCAAGTACACAGCAGAGAGCTGGTAATTGCCATGTATCCATTTTGCACCATGAACATGTCCAAGTGAACCATCAGACAGTCCACCCACAGCACTACTCAAAAGACTTACTACAATAGTTCACTTTCATTCCAGAGAAGTGGCTGAATTACCATAGGCTTTAGATGACCAAGACCATCTGTCCCTACAGGAGAAAATACAGGATCACAGCATCACCCTTATTAGTTTCATCATAGTCACCACATGCTCCTCACAGCAACACTTTAGGGGAAGCTGGATAGATATTATCATCTCCCACATCAGCCTATGCCACTTGCCTATTTTGTTTTTAAGGTTAGGAAACTGAGAAGTCAAATTTAGTAATGAAGGGCAAAGGCTCTGGCACCAGGCTACCTAGATTCAAATCATGGATCTTCCACTTATTACCTGAGTAACCGCCCTAACTTGGGTTATTACCTGGATCATAGGAATGTTAATACCTACCCATTAAATTTTTATGATTAAAAGAATTAAAATTTTTATCACATCATATATAGTGAGTGTTCAGCAAATGTTAGATATGTTTATTATTTGAAATCTTTTCAAGTTTGCCATTTATCTTTGCAAACCAAGATATCTTGGGTTTTTGTGGTAATTTGCCTTTTCTGATCACTAAAGATAACCATACTTAAATAAGTTTATAAACTCTTCTTCATTTTTCTGTGAATTAACTGCTCATGTCCTTGTCCTTTGCTCATCTACTGATGTGTCTATTATTGATTTAAAAGTACTTTGTATATTACAGATATTAATTCTCTGTAAATTATGTAACAATCATTTTCTTCTAGTCTGTGGATTTTTTTTCACTTCATTTTTCCATTGCAGATGTTTGTAATTTAAGACAGTCAAATTTGTTAGTCTTCTCACTTATGGATATTGATATGCTTGGTTAGGAAGACCTTGTATAATTCATGATCGTGAAAATGTTCTCCCGTATTTTCATCTAGTGGTTATATAATGCTTTTAACGATTATTTCTTTAATCCACTTAGAATTCTGGCATATGCTGTGAGATGTTATGCCAACCTTGTATTTTTCTCAGATTGTTTCTGATCTCCCTATGCTGTGAAATGGGACCTACCAGCAAATTCTAATATTAACCTGCCTATGAGTCTAGACATTTTTCCATTCCATTAATCTATTTGTCTATTCTTGTGCCCATTTTAATTATTTAACTTTTGATTAGGCTGGTTCCAAGTAATTCCATACTTTCAACACTTCTTGGGGCATTTTTGAACATTTTTCCTGTCAGGTAAACTTTAGAATCAATTTGTCAAATTTCAAAATAATTTTATTGGGATTAAATCAGTATTGATTAATCATTGGGAAGAACTGATAGCTTCCAATAATAAGACTTCCATTTATCCAAGCCTTTCCATTCTTAAATCGAATTTTATCATTTCCTTCACACAGATTTTAGATATTAGGCTTACTTTTTTATTTTGGTATCATTAATGGACAATTACATGAGCAACATTATGGTTACTAGACTCCCCCCATCATCACGTCCCCACCACATACCCCATTACAGTGTCCATCAGCATAGTAAGATGCTATAGAACCACTACTTGTCTTCTCTGTGTTATACTCCCTTCCCCGTGCCCTCCCCCTGCATTATGTGTGCTAATCGTAATGCCCCTTTTCCCCCTTATCCCTCCCTTCCCACCCATCCTCCCCAGCCTCTTTCCCTTTGGCAACTGGGCAAAGGAAACAAAAGCAAAAATGAACAAGTGGGATATATCAAACTAAAAAGCTTCTGTACAGCAAAGAACACCATCAGTAGAACAAAAAGACATCCTACAGTATTAGGCTTATTTTTATAAGTTTTGTTTGTATTGTTCAGATTTTCTCATTACATTTCAGGTGTTATTTCTGTTTAAGGAACATTTATTTATAACTGACCTGGTAGTATTCTCTTATAGTTCAAATAGTTTTGTATAGTTGACTTCCTTGTTTTTAGTGAGAAAGAATGACTGGTGTTTTACTGTTAAGTATGATGTTTGCTGCATGTTTCTGATAGATGTTCTTTATCAACTTAAGGAGGTATTATTCTATTGCTAACTTACTAAGAATTTGATTTTCTGTTTCTTTTTTAAAACTAACAGGTGTTGAATTTTATTAAGTGTCACTTTTATATATCCTGGGATGAACATAATTTGATAAAGAAAAACTAATTAAACTAATAGAATCCCTTATGTTAAATAATCTGTATTCTTGCAATAAACGTTTCATTATTATTATGTATTAGTGTTTTGATACTTTGCCATATATCTATACTTGCATGTGATATTAGTCTATAGCTTTCTGTTCTGTGATATTTGTCTGCCTTTGTGTCAGAACTATGCTAAATATATCAATAATTTAATAAGTTTTCCATTATTTTCTATATTTCAAAAGGCTTTCTATAGCAAAGAACTGTTTCTTAAATGATTTATTAAACTTGCCTCATAAAATCATTTGGACTTTGTGTTATTTGGGAGGAAAACATTGAATTTTTTCAATATAGCTTATGGTTAGCAGTTTGTTCAAATTTCTAACTTACCTTTGAGGCAATTTGGAAAATTCAGTTTTCTAAGTAAATGGTTACTACATTTTTCAATATGTTGATAAAAACACTCTTTTCTTTAAAAGTCTCAACCTGTAGTTACATACATTTTTCCCTTCTTTTTAAAAAGAGGTTTTCTCCTTTTTACCTTGTCAAGATTGCCAGAGGTGGGCTAATTCACCAGTCTTTTCATTCAGCTCTTATATTTATCAAGTCTACATATTTTTCCACTTTATTCACTTATTTTTGCCTTTGATTCCTTATTTCTTTCAGTCTATTTTATTCTTTTCCTAGCTTCTTAAATTAAATGCTTACATCTTCAACATTTCTCTCCTAATAAACGATAGATAGTTTCCTGAGAATAGAATCTTGAGCACATCTCAGTTTTTGATACGACTTGTTTTCATTGCCATTCATTAACATTTTAAATTATTGGAATAAGAGATGTATGTTAGAGAAAGGTGAAAACACTCAAATAAGCCAGAATGATCAAAATAATCTGTTAACATGCCACCCAGATAAAACTAGTTAACTTTTTATAATCAGTCTTATGAATATAAAGGTTAACAGATGAAATAGACTACACATTCTGTTGTGTAACCTGCCTTTTTTTACTTGATAATATTTCACAAATATATGTCTAAATCTTTATATATCCTACTAGAACGTCAATTTTATTAGCTGCTGTATACTACTTATTCGAATATTTATTTTTCATTGGATATTTAGGTTGTATCTAATTTTCATTACAACACTAACAGGCCCTATGAGTCACAAACACACAATATGAAAGATATCAGGATAAGGCATTCAAAACTGAATTTTTCTTCACATTGGACATATCTAGAAATGAGAACAGCCATACAGAGCACCACAGGTGATGCCTAAAATGAGACAACCAGAGCAGCAGATAAGGAAACATTAATTGAGCATTTTCTGTATACCAAGCTCTTTATTAGAGGCTCTTACATCCTCTGATTTATTTGAACCTTTGTTTAAAAAAAGAAAGAAAACAAACTTCTAGTTATTCTTTTCTTAGAATAGAAACAGGGTCCCAGGAAAGTTAAAAGCATGGTGGCAGAACTTAAATTTAAATGCAAACTTGTCCTTCTCTTAAAATATGGAACCTACAAGGGAAGGAGGACTTTGTCAAATAATTAAAAGGAAATTAATATGTCTATTAGGAACTTTTTCTTTTTTTTCTTTTTTTGTCTAGGCCCAAATCGGCCAGGACCAAATTAATGCATGATTCATTACTAATGCATTAATAATATAAAAGGGATTCTGGGTAATTTTATTTTTTGCTGAAATTTATGGGCTTTTAAAAATAAGATGCCAAGTAGTCAGACTTTGTGTGATGTTTTTATGGTTATACTTAGTGTTTTATGTACACCTATTCTTCCTTAGTTTGCTATGGGGTTCTGATACATAAGCAAATAAGTAGCTACCACATTAATTCACTTTTAAAATAAGCTTAAGACCGAGATTCGGATTGGATTAAAGATGGCGGCGTGAGAGGTGAGACACAGGCTTCCTTCTAAAACTGCATAGAACACAAAAATATAATTAATACAACTAATCCTGAAAGAGCAACAGGAAAGAGGACTGCACCAGACTGCATACACCTGGAGAAAAGAGCAGACCTCACAGAACCAGGGTAATGTACCAAAGCTGTGGCCTGGCAGGACCCAAGCCCTTCATCCACCCCAGCTCACCGGCGGGAGGAAGAGAAACAGAGTGGAAGGGAGTGGAGGCCCGGGACTGCTGAATACCTAACTCTGATCTGCTCTGGCAGCACAAAACCTACATTTCATGGTGCTTGAATGATACTCTTGTGATTATGGGTTTGGAAAGCCAAGACAGGCAGAATTCCTGGAGAGACTGAGATTCCAGCCGCTTGTGGAAAGCAGGGATCCATATCCGGCTGCTCTGGGACAAAGAAAGGCAGGAAGTCTGAGAGACTTCCTAACAAGGAAGCCCTTAGCAAGAGGCCTGCTAAAGGGGCAAGGATTGCACAGAGCTTACTGCTCAGGAAAGAGGACAGGTAGACAAATTTGTCCAGGTGCACTCTGCCCAGCAGGTTGGGAGCTTTGCAATATAGACTCTCATACTTAAGGAGGAAAAAGAAATCTTCCTCCTTAGATGATCTTCAGGTACTCCAGCTCACTGGCTAGCTACATAGTTCCAAGGACGCCCTCCAAGATACACAGCCTACTATGCCTTTCTCCCAGCCAGCCCCACCTGGATTGCAAACCGGCAAACCCGACCCTGGCGTTAGCCCAGCCAGAGAGATCTGTCTACAGCAACTACAAATGCAAAGCATAGAGTCTTATACATGTGTGCTCGGCCCACTGGTTCAGGCAGTGGAGACAGGCATAGCAGCCAGGAAGCAGGAAACAGCACTTTCCTCCCCCCAGGCACCAATACCACTCCCCTGTGACCCCCGACATTGCCTCAGGGGCTGAGCAGCTCCAGGGAGTAGAGCTTCTGGGCACTAGAGGGCGCCATATACAAATATGAAATGCCAAAGGAACCTGGTTCAGAGTAGAATACAACTCCTGAGAAGCATTTAAATGACATTGACCTCATGACTCTTCCTGAAAAAATAAAAATCATTAACATGCTCAAGGAGGTATGGAAAGATATTCAAGAACTCAGGAATGAATTCCGGTTGGAGATCCAATTGTTGAAGAGCACAAGGGAGGATATTAAAAACAGATTGGATACGGTGGAGGAGATGAAAAATGAAATAGAAACTAGAGAAGAGGAATACAAAGAAGCTGAGGCACAGAGAGAAAAAAAGGATCTCTAAGAATAAGAATATTGAGAGAACTGTGTGACCAATCCAAACGTAACAATATTCACATTATAGAGATACCAGAAGAAGAAGAGAGAGAAAAAGGGATAGAAAGTGTCTTTGAGGAGGTAATTGCTGAAAACTTCCCCAAGCTGGGGAAGGAGATAGTCTCTCAGGCCATGGAGATGCACAGATCTCCCAATACAGGGACCCAAGGAAGACAAGACCAAGACATATAGTAATTAAAATGGCAAAGATCAAGGATAAGGACAGACTCTTAAAAGCAGCCAGAGAGAGAAATAAGATCACATACAAAGGAAAGCCCATCAGGCTATCATCAGACTTCTCAACAAAAACCTTACAGGCCAGAAGGGAGTGGCATGAAGTATTTAATGCAAAGACGTAGAAGGGCCTTGAACCAAGAATACTTTATCTGGCAAGATTATCATTTAAATTTGAAGGAGGAATTAAACAATTTCCAGATAAGCAAAAATGGAAAGATTTTACCTCCCACAAACCATCTCTACAGTGTATTTTGGAGGGACTGCTATAGATGGACGTGTTCCTAGGGTTTAATAGTTGTCACCAGAGGTAATAAAACCACAGCAAAGAAAGTAGAACAGCTAATTACTAAGAAAATGCAAAATTTAATTAACTATCCCCAAAGTCAATCAAGGGATAGACAAAGAGTACAGGATATGATACCTAATATATAAAGAATGGAGGAGGTAGAAAAAGGAGGAAGAAAAAAAAAGAACCTTTAAATTGTGTTTGTAATAGCACATTAAGTGAGTTAAGTTAGACTCTTAGATAGTAAGGAAGTTAACCTTGAACCTTTGGTAACCACAAATCTAAAGCCTGCAATGGCAATAAGTATATATCTATCGATAATCACCCTAAATGTAAATGGACTGAATGTACCAATCAAAAGACATAGTCACTGAATGGATAAAAAAACAA
Source organism: Smutsia gigantea (assembly GCA_032199065.1). Taxonomy (NCBI): domain Eukaryota; kingdom Metazoa; phylum Chordata; class Mammalia; order Pholidota; family Manidae; genus Smutsia; species Smutsia gigantea. The sequence goes on along the minus strand of JAVSCE010010688.1, from coordinate 182,715 downwards.
GACCCATCTATATGCTGCCTATAAGAGACTCACTTTAAACCCAAAGACATGCACAGACTAAAAGTGAAGGGATGGAAAAAGATATTTCATGCAACTAATAGGGAGTAAAAAGCAGGAGTTGCAGTACTTGTATCAGACAAAATAGACTTCAAAACAAAGAAAGTCACAAGAGACAAAAAAAGACGTTACATAATGATAAAAGGGTCAATCCAACAGGCAGATATAACCATTATAAATATCTATGCACCCAACACAGGAGCACCTACATATGTGAAACAAATACTAACAATTAAAAGGAGAAACAGAATGCAATGCATTCATTCTAGGAGACTTCAACACTCCACTCACTCTGAAGGACAGATCAACCAGACAGAAAATAAGGAGACAGAGGCACTGAACAACACACTAGAACAGATGAACCTAACAGACATCTACAGAACTCTACACCCAAAATCAGCAGAATACACATTCTTCTCAAGTGCACACGGAACATTTTCAAAAATAGATAATATACTAGGCCACAAAAAGAGCCTCGGTAAATTCAAAAAGATTGAAATTGTACCAACCAGTTTCTTAGACCACAAAAGTATGAAACTAGAAATAAATTACGCAAAGAAAATGAAAAATCCCACAAACACATGGAGGATTCACAACATGCTCCTAAATAACCAATGGATCAATGACCAAATAAAAACAGCGATCAAGCAATATATGGAGACAAATGACAACAATAATTCAACACCGCAAAATCTGTGGGACACAGCGAAGGCCATGCTAAGAGGAAAGTATATGGCAATACAGTCCTACATCAGGAAAGAAGAACAATCCCATATGAGCAGTCTAAACTCACAATTAACGAAACTAGAAAATGAAGAAGAAATAAGGCCCAAAGTCAGTAGAAGGAGGGACATAAAAAGATTAGAGCAGAAATAAATAAAACCGAGAAGAATAAAACAGTAGAATCAATGAAAGCAGGAGCTGGTTCTTGAGAAAATAAACAAAATAGACTAAGCCCTAGACAGATTCATTAAGGAAAAAAGAGAGTCTACTCACATAAACAGAGTCAGAAATGAGAAAGGAAAAATCACTACAGGTACCACAGAAATACAGAGAATTATTAGAGAATACTATGAAAAATTATATGCTAACAAACTGGATAACCTAGAAGAAATGGAAAACTTTCTGGAAAAATATAACCTTCCAAGGCTGACCCAGAAATAAACAGAAAATCTGAACAAACCAATTACCAGCAACAAAATTGAACTGATAATCAAAACCTACCTAAGAACAAAACACCTGGACCAGAGGGCTTCACTGCGGAATTTTATCAAACATTTAGTGAAGACCTAGTACCCATCCTCCTTAAAGTTTTCCAAAGAGTAGAAGAAGAGGGAATATTTCCAAACTCATTCTATGAAGCCAGCATCACTCTAATACCAAAACCAGGCAAAGACACTACAATAAAAGAAAATTACAGACCAATATCCCTGATGAACATAGATGCAAAAATATTCAACGAAATATTAGCAAAGCAAATTCAAAAATACATCAAAAGGATCACCCATCATTATCAAGTAGGATTTACTCCCTCTGGATGCAAGGATGGCACAACATTTAAAAATCCATCAACATCATCCACCACACCAACAAAAAGAAGGAAAAAACCACATGATCATCTCCATAGATGCTGAAAAAGCATTTGAGAAAATTCAACATCCATTCATGCTAAAAACTCTCAACAGAATGGATATAGAGGGCAAGTACCTCAACATAATAAAGGCCATATGTGACAAACCCACAGCCAACATTATACTTAACAATGAGAAGCTGAAAGCTTTTCACCTAAGATTGGGAACAAGACAAGGATGCCCACCCTCCCCACTTCTACTCAACATAGTACTGGAGGTCCTAGCCACAGCAATCAGACAACACAAAGAAATAAAAGTCATCCAGATTGACAAGGAAGAACTCAAACTTTCCCTGATGGCAGATGACATGATATTGTACATAAAACATCCTAAAGAATCAACTCCAAAACTCCTAGATCTAATATCTGAATTCAGCAAGCTGTGGTATACAAAATTAATACGCAGAAATCTGTGGCATTCCTATATACTAACAATGAACTAGCAGAGAGAGAAATCAGGAAGACAATTCCATTCAAAGTTGCATCAAAAAGAATAAAATACATAGGAATAAACCTAACCAAGGAAGTGAAAGACCTATACTCTGAAAACTACAAGATACTCATGAGAGAAATTAAAGAAGATACCAATAAATGGAAACACATCCTGTGCTCATGGATAGGACGAATTAATATTGTCAAAACGGCCATCTTGCCTAAAGCAATCTACAGATTCAATGCAATTCCTATCAAAATACCAACAGCATTCTTCAATGACCTAGAGAAAATCGTTCTAAAATTCATATGGAACCACAAAAGACCCCAAATAGCCAAAGCAATCCTGAGAAGGAAGAATAAAGCTTGGGGGATTGTGCTATCCAACTTCAAGCTCTACTACAAAGCCACAGTAATCAAGACAATTTGGTACTGGCACAAGAACAGACCCATAAACCAATGGAACAGACTAGAGAGCCCTGATATAAACCCAAGCATATATGGTCAATTAATATATGAAAAAGGAGCCATGGACATACAATGGGGAAATGACAGCCTCTTCAACAGCTGATGTTGGAAAAACTGGACAGCTACATGCAAGAGAATGAAACTGGATTATTCTTTAACCCCATACACAAAAGTAAACTGAAATGGATCAAGGACCTGGATGTAAGTCATGAAGCAATAAAACTCTTAGAAGACAACATAGGCAAAAATCTCCTGAATATAAGCATGAGTGACTTCTTCCTGAACACATTTCTTCAGGCAAGGGAAACAAAAAGCAAAAATGAACTCATGGGACTACATCAAACTAAAAAGTTTCTGTACCGCAAAGGACACCATCAACAGAACAAAAAGGCATCCTACAGTATGGGAGAATATATTTGTCAATGACATGTCCAACAAGGGTTTAACATCCAAAATATATAAAGAACTTACACACCTCAACACCCAAAAAGCAAATAACACGATTAAAAACTGGGCAGAGGATATGAAGAGACAGTTCTCCAAAGAAGAAATTTAGATGGCCAACAGACACATGAAAAGATGCTCCACATCACTAATCATCAGGAAATGCAAATTAAAACCACAATGAGATATCACCTCACACCAGTAAGGATGACCACCATCGAAAAGACTAAGAACAACAAATACTGGCGAGGATGCAGAGAAAGGGGAACCCTCCTACACTGCTGGTGGGAATGTAAGCTAGTTCAACCATTGTGGAAAGCAATATGGAGGTTCCTCAAAAAACTAAAAATAGAAATTCCATTTGACCCAGGAATCTCACTCCTTGAAATTTACCCAAAGAATACAACTTCTCAGATTCAAAAAGACATATGCACCTCTATGTTTATTGCAGGACTTTTTACAATAGCCAAGATATGGAAGCAACCTAAGTGTCCATCAGTAGATGAATGGATAAAGAACAGGTGGTACATATACACAATGGAATACTACTCAGCCATAAGAAAGAAACAAATCCTACCATTTGCAACAACTTGGGTGGAGCTGGAAGATACTATGCTCAGTGAAATAAGCCAGGCGGAGAAAGACAAGTACTAAATGATTTCCCTCATTTGTGCAGTATAACAACAAAGCAAAACTGAAGGAACATAATAGCAGCAGACTCAGAGACTCCAAGAAGGAACTAGTGGTTACCAAAGGGAAGGGGTGTGGGAGGGCAGGTGGGGAGGGTGGGAGAAGGGGATTGTGGGGTGTTATGTTTAGTACACATGGTGTAGCGGATCATGGGGAAAACAGTGTAGCACAGAGAAGGCAAATAGTGAATCTATGGCATCTTACTACACTGATGGACAGTGACTGCATTGGGGTATGGGTGGGGACTTGATAATATGGGTAAATGTAGTCACCACATTGTTTTTTCATGTGAAACCTTCATAAGAGGTATATCATATATGTATATCAATAATGCCTTAATAAAAATAAATAAATAAATAAGTTTAAGACCAATTGTAAACATTTTCCCTAGGAGACTGTTAGAGCTAATTTGTATTTCTTTATTAAGTAATGCAAAGGAATATTTACTTCAGCATCGTTAGGCAAATGCTTAAACTTTAGTCATAAATCCCTCAGAAACCATTTCTATGCCATCTGGAACTCCTGTGTAAAATTCCCAGGAGAATTCTAAAAAGGCTGAAAGTCATGATGAAAACACTTGTACAACTTGTACAAGAGTCATGCCCAGCCTCCGTCATGCTACCTCAGTGCGCAATACAACACTGGGGAAAGGATGGTTGGGTTTGGAGCAGTCCCAGCGGCAAGCAACCCTTTCAGCAATCTGAAGTGCACCTGGGACACATCACTAGAACAGGCCCCAGTGCCTCCCCGCTCAATTACAAAATAACAGCCCTCTGCTTACCAAGTCAGAGTCTTTCTTTCCTGTTTCTTTTCCATCCTCTTCAGAAAAATTCAATGAAATAAATACAGAAACTGTAAGATGAACAAAACGACCACATTTCCTAACTCTAAATTGTCTGGCACAGTGCCTGGTATGTAGCAGATATTTTAATATTTGTTGACCCTTTTGCTAAAATTGAGAATACTTACTTTAGTTTTTAAACCAAGAAATCTTCCATGTTTACCTGTCTCTTTATTCTTCATCTCCTTTTCGTTCTCCTCTGCCTATCATTTACAACCACCATTTCTGCTTTTGCTTTTCTGAGCTTTTCTTTCTTCATTCTTTAAGTGTGGTTTTCCCTCATGTACTTCTCTTACCTTTATCTCAGGTCTTGCCCAATTTCCTATTTTGAGACTTAAAAAAAAAAGAACAACACTTCCCCCCACTTTCTGTCTCCCTAGCTGCCCATTTCTGTTTCACTGGGGCATTAAGAGCTTCCAACAATGCTGTGACATCAGGGAAATATGGATAACAAATCTCACTTAAAATCTTCTCATACTCTTCCTTCACAAGTGGGTTCTTTCTGTGACCCCCATGTTTAATGTATAATGTCTGCTTTTCTCCTTAATAAATTAGGGTATAATTGAAGAGCAACATACAGTATCCCCATAATAGCTCTAGATTTGGAAAGGTCAGAATTTACACCCTCTACCTGCTTCTCTCTTCCAGCTTCCTTCTTGTCTTTGTGTTCCTGCCACCTTCCCTGAGCCAGGACCCACTGGCACCTGAGGCCATCAGGGTCGAGGGTCAGGAACAGCGGCTCTGACCTTGCCCAACAGTGAACTCTGCAAATTTCTACTGAGCAGTCTCAACCAAGTGATGAAGTGAGCTGTTCATTCCAATCCACTTGTGACTTTCAGGATGGCAGAAATCTTAAACCTCAGTTTTTAGGTCCTCCTTTTCTTGGTTAAAAAAAGGCACTAATGTTGTAAATATAAAACCAGAAAGGCACTGAGAAGAAAAATGTCAGCTCCATTTCTCAATGACTTTGTACTCAAAATTTTACTCCTCTGGTAAATATGATGACATATTCATAAATGCAGAGAAACCACTTAAATCAATTTCTCACATAAAGCAAACTCACTCTAAGACAGAACTTTCAGGAAGGGACTAGAACAAACAGAATAATAATTATTAGGAGATTAGATGCAGAATCACTTTACTTCTTTTGCTCAAATGCAAGTCACTGCAATTTATAAAATGCCAAAAATGTCTTTCACTTATTCTTTAAGTATTTATGGAGTACTTAGCATAATGTCAGGCCAAGCCTTCTGGGCAAAGAAAGATGAGTGCAATACAGTCCCTACACTCAGGAAGCTGGCAGTGAGAAAGACAGCCATGTAAGCAAATCATCACAGTACTATGTGCAACAGTACAGGGAGGTACAGGCTTTCTTAAGAGGATTAAGGTGGTAGCACCTGATGTTACCCATGGAGGGTATCAAAGCATCACACAGCAGACAACCTGCCCATCAAGTCTAGAAGGATCACCAGGGCCAATGTAGTGGATGAAGGTGTGTGAAAAGAAGAGAAGGGCATTCCAAGCCAAGAGCTCAGAGAATAAGATAACACGGTAATTCCCAGTGTCAGTGTACATGAGTGACACTGGAAGGAGAGTCCAGATCTAGTCCTGAAGAGATAATGTGGCATGCTAAGGACTTGGTACTTTAATCCTCCAAGTGGTTTTGAAATTCTATCCTATGGAATTAGAGATTAATTATAATACTAATTAATATAATAACTAACACTTATTGGGCAGTTATTAAATGTCAGAAACAACTTTATTTTAAAAGTGTTCACATTTAATTCTTAAAACAGTTCTACACAGTAGGCACTATTATCCTAATTTTATATATAAGGAAAGGGATGCAGAGCTTCCTATGGAGTGGAGGCAGGGGAATAAAAGACAAGAAGATTTTTATGTGGCAGTCTTGGTGGCCAGCACACACCTGAACAAAGCTCTCCTTTGCTAAGAGAAATGCACAGAGGATTGGAAGATGTTGATGGCAGAGTAGCGAGAGTCAGCAGAGCTGGAAGAATTTCTGGGCTTTTTCACTTATTAGCCCCTCGCTCACCCCCTTTTCAGAATGAACATAAAGAAAAAGGAAAAGGGAAGGGAATTCCACAAGGAGATGCTGTCATCTCCAACAAGCCCTTTCTGGAAACACTTTGCTATTCTCCACTCGGCTTCTCTCCTCCAAACTGTTATTAGCAGTAACAGTAAGTCGGTTGGAGGACTTGCTATTCACTAGACCTAAACTAAACACTTCAGAGGTTTTTTCGCATGTCATCCTGACAACAGCAATGTCACAGCCTGCTTGTTAGCCCAATTCACAAATGAGCAAACTGATGGCATCGTGGGGCTGGGGGGCATGATTCTTTCCTGTTACGCTGACTAGAGCCTTTCTCCATCCAACTTCCACTTCATCGCCACTTCCTTCTCTCAGCCTTTCTCATCTGGGTAAAAGCGCTATACTACAAATATGTGGTATTTCTTACCGTAGAACTTCTGAGAAGTTGGGATACGCTTGGTGGTTATACTGCCTCTCATTATATTTATAGTTGATATGCTTATGCCTGACACTAATCTAGCACTTACTAAATGCTAGGAATCTTTCCCAAGCCCTTGCAACATATTAACTCATGTAATACCACAACCCTGAGAGAAATGCTTTTGCTTCCTAAATTGTGGAAACTGAGACACCAAGAGTTTAAGGAACTTTTGCAGGCTCCACAGTTAAAGGCAGAATAGGGATTTGAACCTGGGAAGTTTAACTCCGTTTAGGCTTCATGTCACTTGACTTGGCAGGACTGGTTATGCCTGATCCCTCGCTTGCTCTCAAGTTCCTTCCTTTACTGGGCTTCCAGTCCACCTCGCTCACCTGGCTCTTCTCTACCTTCCGAGCTGCTCCATCCCATTCTCCTGCACTAGTTCCTCCTTGTCCCCATGACTTCCAAAAGCTCAACTGCTCCAGAGATCGGCCCTTGGACCTATTTTCTACACTCAAACTCTAGATGATCTCATCCAATTTCACAGATTAAGTATCATGTCTAGGCAGATAGCATCCAAATTGATATCTCCTGCCTGGAACTCTCCCATAAAATTCAGGCTCGTATCCAATTGTCCACTCAACCTTCCCACGTGGCTGAAAGGACATCTCCAAATCAACATGCCTACAACTGAGCTCCTGCTCTTCTTCCATGACCTTGCTAGTCCCCACCTTACTGAATGGTAACTCTGTTCTTCTAGTTGCTCAAGCTAAAAAACTGGATGTCATCCTGGACTCCTCATTCTCTCTTATGCGGGCAATTCATCTGTAAAATATATCCAAGATTTGATCAGTGTTCACCACCCCCACTATCACTGCTCTAGTCCAAGCCACTATTATCCTTTGCCAAATGGTGCCATGGTTTCAATTTGGTCTCCCTGCTTCTCCCCTGGACTCTTCTACCAACTAGAATGAGGCCAGTGAGGCCCTGCTTCAAATGCAAAATGCGAGGGGCAACAAAAACTCAATAATCAAGACAAATTTTTTAAAAGATGTCAAAAATCAATGAAAAAATCCACAATGAACAAAATAGCAAAATTAAATAAAAACAGGACCAGAGTGTTTACATTACTCATCTCCCATATCTCACCTTAACCTCAGCCCTGTCCGACTCCCTTCAACGTATTCTCAATGTTGGATATGGGCTCCAGTGTTCCTGGATAGTATCTGTATGTATCTCAACAGAGTGGCCAGTCATTGGAAATCAGAACTCAGAAATAAAATTCAGTAATGCCAGATCTCAATACAGATGAGAGTGACCCTTTTAAATGAAAGTGAATTTTTATTGATCCTCCGGCTTGGTATCTCAGAGCAAAACCCAAAGTCTTACCATGACCTACATGATCCTTCATGACCTGGTCTGCCATTATCTCTGACCCCAACTCCTCATTCACTCAGCTCTGTCCCCAACACATGGGCCCCCTCATGATTCCATCAGCAAGCTCCCACCTCAGGGCCCTCCCACTTTCAGGCTCTCTGACTGGAATGCTCTCCCCCCAAATAAGTCCCTCACTTCACCCAGGTGTCCTCCCAAATTCACTCTATCAGGGACCACACTATCCAAAATTTCACTGACCCCAGGGAAGGACAGATGGACACACACACACACACACACACACACACACACACACACACACACACTTCATATTCTTCCCATTTTTTCCCCTCAGTAATTATCATAAGCACACTGCATATTTTACTTATTTCCCTTTTTATTGTCTCTCTCACCCACTGTAAAATTGAATGAGATTTTTTTTTAGGGGGAGAGGGCTTTTGTTTGTTTTCTGCTATCTCCCCAGTGTCTCAAAACATTCTTGGATGATAGTAGGTACTCAGTAAGTAATTTCTGAGTGAGTAAGTGATAAATACTCATGAGTGCTTTCCCTGAGCTCTTAATGTTTGTTAGGTATAGGTTTTTAATTCTTTTGCCTCAATAAATTACACTGGGAACTACTCTTTCAAAACGTGGTACTCTCGTATCTGAAGAATTTACAAGGTGGTAAATTTGAAAATGTCCTGCAAAACCTTTCAAACTGACCAAAATTTTTAACAAAAGTTTGACTTGCTTAAAAAAAAATGCTTTTCTGAGATTCAAGTTTACCCCTTAGATTAGGTCAATGTTGGGATTAAGGGTTGTTTTTGAGAAATAAGCACTGGGATCTAGAGTCTCTTGTGGAATTCTACTTCTGTGTCCTGATTTCCAATGACTTCACACTATACTGAGATATTTTACAGACTTTCTCAAAAATATCACAGTGAACTTATATGTGACCCAAAGACCCTTCTGATGTCAAGATATCTTTAATCATCTTTACTAATAATTAACCAAAACTACAGGTAGGCTTTGAAAATAAAACTTGTCGTTTCACCGTGACATCGTTTCAGAACATCTTTTTGATGGAAAAGATCAAGTTCGGCAAAGAGCAAATCTACAACTTAGCCAAAAAACAATAGACTTTGCCTTCAAATATCTGTAAGACACACACAGCTAACCTCCTCAGGCTCTAGCCCAACTGTGGCCTCCCTGCTCTTGCAGGTCAAGTTCAGCAACACGGGAGAGTTTGAGAGTATCCAGATGAAGACACTTTAGTGACACTTGGGAAAAGAGCAAGAGTTAGATTTTTCTCTTAAGGTGTAGTTTTCCTTGTAAATACCTTCAAAATACCTTTCACAGTTTTATTTTTTAAGAGAATTTATATTGTTTCATAGAGATTTCTATGACTATATTCACCAGCAGGTTAGAATTATAAACTAAGTCCAGGTCTCATTTTACCCCTACCCTGTAGCATCCATAGAAAGAGTATTTATGCTATACATGTGTCAGTAAAGCACTATGTCTCAACCTGGATTGCTACATGTACATCAAATTACTACTGTCAGAAAAATTTTTTGTAATTCGATTTAGCCAAGATACAAAATTAGGATTAAAAAAAAAACACTGCCTTCTGCAAAGTATAGACACAGAAACTGGTGTTTAACTGAATTAGCCAGCTGTCCGTGAAACGCAATGCCCTAAAGCTGGGCAGGGGGGTGAGGCTGGCATACAGACAACACTGCTTCTTGAGAGAATGAATAAGTAAAAACTGAATTGACCTAGGTCAGAAGCAGGGATGAATTGTTAGAAAAGTTGAGGGCAAGAATGGCCATGATCATATACAGAGCATGAAATTATTCTATCCTTATAACAACTAATAACACTCTGGAATTGCATTTTTCCTTTGGTCTTCCCAGATAGGTTGAAAAGATTACTTTCTAGATGATGCTTACCTATTAATTTATAGAATACTTTGAAGTGGCATTTTACTGAAATGATCACCTCAGCTTCACATTGTCATCCGATTTTTTACCCATTTCCTATATTAACGGTCTCTTCATCCTGAATCTTTAAATATCAGTCAAAAGCAGTATAGGAATTCTCAGCGCATAGGACAGAAAAGTTTTAAAGGGCCAATAGTGAAATATATTAGGTTTTCATGTGATTCGAATCATTGTAAAACACGTTTCCCCTGACGTGTTTGGCAGAGCACGTTAAGCAGAGTGAAAATGCAGCACAGAGCCTCCACTGAGCACCCCGCCCTCTGACCTAGCAGGCCTGTGCTGTACGCGCCTATGTATATGCGAGCCTCCAGAGCCGCACACCGCCATAGCCTGGAACATTCGAGACGGCCGAATCCTGGGGAGCTGAGCGACCATCATATTTGGATTGGGGTTCCAATCGTGTTCGCAAATGGAATATAGACAATGAAACGCTGAAATTGCATATTCATACCTATATACATACACAGGATTTTGATATCATAGTCTAGACTTGAGCTGGCAACAGTGTCCCCTTCCCATATCTGCAAGGATCTTTCTGCATATTATTTTAATTGACACGAGCTAATTTGTTCTGGGCATTTGCTGACATTCTGAGATAATTGGATTAAGAACTACTGACCTGCATTCTAATTGGAGAAGGGTTATTATTCATTTTTGACTTATAAATTTCAGCTAAAATTGAACATCTTTTAAAAAGTCTTCAATGAGGATAATTAACTGGCCGTGTTTGTGTGCGTCTGTTAGTTGCTCTAACTTTAATGACTCATTTATAGGGAATGTTTCCTAAAGATGTCCTTCACAAAAAGGACAAGTTTGGACTTGGCAATAGTAATTTACTTAATTTATCTTAAATTTGGTTTCAGTGAGCAACCCTAATTAACCTGATTTTTTGCTGATAATCACTCTCAATGGAATCAAATCACAAATCCGGGGATGGATTGAGCGGCACCCAGAAGGAAGCGGCCCTCCGCGCATTGGTCCAGCGCACAGGATATAGCTTGGTCCAGGTAGGAACTTTTTGTGACATGTGCTGAGAACCACCACTGGATCCGCAGAATGGTGGGAGTGGGAGTGGTCCTAAGATGCAAATGGAACGGTCAGTATATTACTCTTTAGATGGATGTTCTTTCCAGGAGGAAAGGAAGTTGCATCATTTCAGTTTTAGAGGTGACCCTGTGGGCAACGTCCTCGCCACTTTGGGTTTCCAACTCCACCTTGTCATTTGAAAGCAGAATCGATGACCATAGTCACAGAAACCATCACAATTTTGAAAGGCCATTTTAGTAGACAAAAAAGAAGCTGGAATTTGCCACTCAAAGGTTCTGAAGTAGAACCAAACTAGTGTTTTAAGAATCAGCAAAGAACAATCTAGAAACTAGCCTAAGGTTCCAGAGAGATTTCCTACTGCAGATGTAGGAAGACTTCTAGATGTAGACTCCAAGGACTGATCATTTGGTCAACCTACCTATTCCAACATGTTTTCTCTTAACACCTACCCAACCAGTTTAGGATATTATGATAATTTCTCTCCATGGTCAACATTTTTTAAAAGGAAGAAAGAAATAATTTTAAAATGTCTATTCACAGACAGTTTAGTTGTTAAGAGTTATCTCTATGTTATTGCCTTTATGAAAGCCTCCTTTAGAGACTTTATGGTATATTACAAAGCAAACTAGTATGAGACATATCTTGTTTGAAGAAATAATGTTGCTCTTTTTACAGTAAGGAAATATTTTAATTCTCACATATGAATATATAATCTTCACATTCAACAAGAACTTTATGAGAAATATTCATTCTAAAACAATATAAATTGTCCATTTAATTTTGTTCTAGACACCGGTCTGCGCAGACACTGCCCAGATGAACTTCAGAGCAAGTCTCACAACTTTTTGGATAACTTTCAGATAATGAAAGATCCTCCATTAAATATTAAAATGTCTAGTCCAGTGTAATAATAATTTAACTTCAAAATTATAGCTATTGCCCTTTCCCAAGTGGGGCAGGGTGGAGGATAATTTCTTTTCTATTTTCTTCCTTTACACTCTCAGAAGCATAGTTTCTTCTGCCAGTTTGCTAACTATGATTTCTGACTCAGACTTGAAGCTGAAAGGAAGGATACAAGCAAAGGAGATCAGAAAAGAAAATTTTTACTTGGCTGATAATTAGCATTGAGTCATCTGGGTCTGACAGGTATGGAAAGCTCATGGGGTACCTTGTGGGCTCATGAGAGACATCTCTAATTCCGTTGCTGGGAATCTCTCCTCCAGCTGGCCAGTTCCTGGGCCTCCATCTCCTTCTACAAAGCTCTTTTTGACACTCCAAGCAACCTTCTTGGAAAAGATGGAAGATAACCCCTGATTCCCACATGCCAAACTCTAGTCTCCTAGAAACAGTCATACATTCTCTGACCGAGCAAAATCTGGAAGTGCAGGTGACACAAAACCACCATTTCTCATCAACATCAAAACAGTAGGCCAACCCCTTGTTCATCATTAGATGTTTCAGGAGTGAGGTAGACCCACCAGCCTAGTGTGTCCCCCAAGTGCAGGGAGCACACATCAAGCTCTCAGAGTGGTTTCCATACTGCTTCTCTCCCTCTCCCCTGCCTCAGGTAAAATGAGAGCAATTGAATTCCTCTCACTTAAGGGCAACGAGGATTCACAACATACCAGCAGTGGTCTCCAAATATCTTTGGATGAACTCCAAAACCTCCTTGCAGACTCTCCAACCTCTTTCCTAAACTCAGGGATGGGGAAGGAAAGGTGGGTGTCAGTCAAGAATAGAAAACAAAATGGTTTCCTGCCACCTCCTCATCCTGCTTGGTGGTCCAGTGATGGTTTCAAGTCCAGACCAGGGGCCAAAAGAGTCCCATCATCTTAAAATCCTGTTACAAATGTAACAGTATTCAGTCATTACATGATCATTTAAACTCTGAAGGACCGAAAATTACATTATTATTACAGCTATCTAAAAAGTTTGCAAATAGTATTTTTAAAGACTCAAATAGCAATGAAGATAATTGTACAAACTTCGTGGTATTATTTAAGACCATTTGTATTATAGAGGGGAAAAAACGACAGTAAGGCTATTTTTTAAATTAATTATTTTTCAAATAAAATAACTAAAAATATATGGCCAATCTGTATATTACTTTGATCTTATTTATCCAGAAAATGTTAGTGAGGATTTAGATCACAAGTTAATGACGATAATAACAACAAAATAATAAATATTTATTGGGCACATAGTGTAACTACTTTGTGTATATTAATTCTTCTGCCCCTTGAGGAAGCTACTGTGAGCATCCGGTTTCCAAATAAGGAAAACAAGGCCCAAGATCATTAGGGATCTTGCTCAAGATTTAGAAACTATAATTCCTCTGCTATTGACCAAAATCCCTCACAGGATTTGCAAAACTAAGAGCTGTTATAATGTTATCTTTAAGATTACAATTTTAGAGATTAGCATGCCAGGGCATGGAAAAAACAACAACTTTGTTCAGCCTCAATTTTGTAACATGATTCATTCTAAGTAATATTTATTTGTTAGCAAAATGGACTATTTGGGTCAGAAATTCTGCAATGTAGACATTAATAAAATTCTAAAACCTAGTTATCTAGATCATAAAACCTTTAATCAAGATGTAAATACATACAGGACTCAATTCAGTCATTTTGAATGAATTAGGAAAATCTCTTAACTGTGGCTGTAAAGTATTTAAAAAGTCAAGACTACAAATCAGAGCCTATAATTTGGCCCAGTCTCTACCACATACATGTTGGGTGATTTTAACCATTCTCAGCCTTAATTTCCAGAAAATTGGCCTAGTTCCACCCCAACTCTGTTAGTCATGGTGTTGTGATTCTTCTATCTGCTCAACCTACTTATCGGTCAGTAAAGTGGGTCATTTGGATAAAGTGGTTGGAAGAGGAGACCAGCACATGTTGAGACACAGCCTTGAACTCTTTGTAACTTAGGGAAAATCCTTTAGCCTTCTCAGTACCTCAGTCCTCCTGCTCTGGGTTATAGGAAACATTATCAAAACAAGAAGGCAACATCTGTCTTAAAAATCTGTAAAAAATGAAGATAAAGAAACCTCTTAATACGATTCAGGGAGTATACCTATAAAATGATCATCTAAAATGTTACAGAATTTGCTAAAGTTTGAAGGATTTATTCTTGTTATGTCTTTGCAGTCTGACGTTGAATGTCGACTATCAACTTGCAAAACAAGAATTCTAAAAACCAGTGGGTGACTAATTTATGCCCTTATCATTAGCAGGACAAATACAGCTGTCAAAATAGAATTTTGCAGGTTATTTAATAACGTGGGCCAGTCTTTTGTATCACAACTGATGCAACAACACATGTTTATGAGAGTCTGAAAATAGATTTTGTGATAGGTCTTTATAATTCATCTCTTTAGATATTGATAGCTGAAAATCTTTTAAAAGTACTTCAAAGAAGGAAAGAAACTTACGCAGAACCCTGCATATAGCAGATATTCGTTAAGTATTGATTAAAAAAAAAGTTTTTGTAATGTTGACAAATTAACTTTCAACCTCACAATGTCATTATGCCACATGGAAATATTTTGGAGGTTAATGTGCTGTGATATTAACTCAAATAGTCTGTCTCTTGGCAATGGAATGATGTGTGCTACTTTACTCCCACACACACCAACCTTTTCTACTCTTAACTGTACTACCCACATTTTCTGTTACTAGTATATGTTTCTTGGAGAGTCACAGAAAAATAAATTATGATGATCCTTCCCTCAAGAATGCGTTAACAACATGGGGTATAAACTCTGTGACACACGATACTCTTTCTATTTGGAATTTTCTCCTTAAAACTAAGAAAACACATTTTCCTAGATGAACATTTTCAGAAAGTTTTCCATACAATTGTGGGGTCAGTTTACATCGATGCTACTACAATTAAGTAAGGCTAAATACATATTTAATAAAAATCATCTTTAAGTAGCCTAAATATTTTTTTAATATACTCAGGATATTTATACATTATTTTCAAATGCTTTAAAAGGTGGTGTGCATTAGCAGTTCATCCAGTTACACTATTAATAAACTACTTTCTAAAAATCATTATAACACAATAAATTTTGATGAGGTATAAGAGGCCCCTTGCTTGCAGAAACCAGTGGCTGTCCTATGTCAATATCAGGGGGTATTTTTGTTCCATTTTTCTCTTTCATTTCTCAGTCTCTATCATTGAACACAGTGTATTAGTGTCAGACACTGGAATTATAGAAGTATGAGATGTGGCACTTGACCTAAAGTGCATATGAAGTAGTTGGGATGAAAATGAACTTATCCAAAATTTAAAATGACAACGTAAGGCAGCATCAAATGAGTGATACAGCAGGTGCTGTCTTTCTGTACAGAGCCTAAACGCTGATCATACTCTTTGGTCTGAGGAATGAGGACAAATATTAGATATGAGGATATTCATCACAGTGAAATTTATAATGTTTAAAAACTGAGCATATTCAAAAATGTCCAGTGAAATATTACTGGTCACATAAAATATGATCACCCTTATATTTCCAAATTACACA
Source organism: Smutsia gigantea (assembly GCA_032199065.1). NCBI lineage: Eukaryota > Metazoa > Chordata > Mammalia > Pholidota > Manidae > Smutsia > Smutsia gigantea. The sequence goes on along the minus strand of JAVSCE010010688.1, from coordinate 166,727 downwards.
GTAACGTAAAATTATTATTTCAAACCAAAACACAGAAAAATGTCCAAATTTTTATGTTTAGTTAAAAATTAGAATGCAAACTATGTATATCAGCTTCCAAATAATATTTTAAGAAATTTTTCATGTACAATAAAAAAAATACTAGGAAATATTAAAATATAATCTCTGATTAGGGTGATTTTTTTTCTTACTTGTTTTTTATCTTCCAAACTTTCTTAATAAATACAAGTTATTTTCATTGTAAGGAAAAAAATTTCATAAGGTGGAAAAAATTTCTAAGATGCACTCAGAAGTAGAAAAACTGGGAAAATTTCATGAAGAAAACATCATTACTGATGGTGGATGATAGGTACCTGCATTCATTAGGGCATTCTTTCAAGTCTTTGTATATTTGAAATTTGCATAATATTGACAAAGTCCAACCCTTTCCATCTGCAGTTAGAAAACAACCCCAGAGGTATATACTTCAGCAGAGACATAAGCCAGAGGTCAGCAAACTGATCCATGACCAATGTGGCTCCAGCCTGTTTTGTAGTGATTGCAGGCTATGAATAGTTTTCACATTTTTAAAGGATTGGTTTTCTTTTTAAATCTAAAATATCAACTATCTGGCCCTTTACAAAAAGTTTGTTGGCCCCAACTCTAACCCTTAATCTAGTACACTGTGTTGGACTCTAATCATTGTTAAAGAAAATTCCCTCTAATGTAGACGAGTGTTTAAGCTTCCTTAAAGGCAGGAATGGCATCCTTCATGCCACCAATCCGTGACTCATGCCAACACAAGCCAGGGCCCTCACTCATTCCCTTCGTCATTCATTGATTGATTCCACAGAGATTGATTCCTGTCTTCATGAAGATTATTCTCAAGGGAAGACAGAAAAAGTATAGAAGCAAACAAATTAATGACAGATCATGCTAAGCGCCATGAATGTCATGAACATGGCAGGTGACCTTCTTCCAACAAGGTGACACTGAAGCTGAGATTTAGAGGACGAGAGCAAACAAACCTTGCAAGGTTTGCACCCTTGCAAGAGACAACCATCTGGGAAGTACTACTTAACCAAAGCATTTACAAAGCACACAACACTTTGGAGCAGTAAAGACATTAGCATGTCTTAATTCCAAAGATCAAGTAAGATTACTATAGATAAATAGGAAATTAATAGCCTTCATCCTTCCCTTCCTCTATTAGTCAGCCATGGGCCTGGTTTCCTGGGAATAATTCCCTCAAACTAGGAACAAAACACAGTCTTTAATTTCCACAACTCAAATTTGCTTGCTATACATGCTCTCTTATATGGAGTTTCAGTGCAACCATATATTGTAATTCTCATTTGTTCAATATGTCAAACATGCACAAGTCATAAGGTGCAAAGAATAGTGCTAGATCAACACAAATCCAGCTACGATACCATCCCTCTTGTAAGGGTATCCCAAATTAAGTTAGCTCTCCCATCTCTTGGGTTTGGTAAAAATCTATTTTAGTTATTTTACTTGGCTATTCCTCAAATTATAATAATTTTTTTTTACGAATAACACAATAAAAAATAAGTAACTTAGGAAGGACTCCAGTGTTTACAAACTGGCTTCCTCTAGGTTAGCTCAGTGAGAAGCAGATGGAATAACACTGTGACATTGACATTCTTTTCCAACCACCAAACAAAAATCCTAGGAACAGAAATAGGGATTTGACTTCATATTGAAATATAGCTCCTGGGTCCTACTCTTTCTCATTTGCCTTTTCTCACCACCTGCTCATATCCCTGCTATCTGAAGACTTAGGTCATTCACCAAGTACACGAACACTAATTCTTTAAATAGGTAAAGTAAGCATCAGAACAGATGGGACCAGATCACCATGGGCACATGTTTCCCTAAGCTTATCACCCCACCCACCCACTGGCCAACTTTATTTTAAAGCCCCCTCAGAAGCTTTCCTCCTACTAGCCAGAAATGCCATAGCATGGTGTGGAAGACTCCAAATGAAGGAATAGTTCCATGAACCTTTTGCAGAAAATGTGTGTGTTTGACATGTGAGGCAAACTTTAGCATCCTAAGAAACAAATGCCTTCCAGAAGCTATTTTCAAACAGCAATGAATTTCTCTTCCAATAGCCTAATAGAGAGTTGGTGTTATATGACGTTTTCAATATTAGGTCCAAAATATTTGCAAACAATGTATTATAGTGCTTTCCCTTGAACTAGAAGCACATGAGGTTTTCCATTTATTGATCACCTTAAAAATAGGTATGAATTTCATGACTCAAATACACAGAAGCATGGACTGCTTGTTTAAACTTAGGACTTGGCAGGCAACTTCAGGATGTTTTAAGTCGTTACCTATTTAATACTGTTCAGCAACCAAAAATAAGTAACCTTTCATCTTAAAAACCTAAATGCTCACCATTATGAGATAGAAAAATACTTTTCCAAGATAGCTAGGCAAAGAAGGAAAAATCAGACCAAAGAGCCACTCAATCACGAATTTGGGTAGGATTTCAACAGCTTTTTAACACGGTTTCTAAGGCGCAGGGCAGAGAACTGAGATGTTGTTAAATGGTACACTGACACAGCATAAATAACTAAATCTCACAGTAAGAGAATTATTCCTCAGTTCAATTCTCCTTCAAGCTTTCCGAGGAAAGTTAGTTGTTAGAGGCATGTCTTAAACACCTTTCCAGCCCCTGCAAATCTTTTTAAACAAAGAGAACAAGACTAGGGCTCAGGGCTTTTAGAAGACAACGGTATCTAGTAACATTTGATCATGATTTCCCTCTTTAGCAACTGTTTTTATAATCTTCCATTTGTGGAAAACAATATTGATATTCCACTCATAAGAATGATATATGTTTTCAGTTTTGCATAGATTTAAGTAAATCAATACAAAGAAAGTCATTAAGTAGTTAATGGAATAGGTGTCAAGTGGATTTGCAATTGGAGATACACTGATTTTAGAAATCCCTACATCTCCTTTAAGGATCCTATTGACAAACTCCCAAACATCCTATGAACATTTTCCCATGTTCAAATATGGTGTCAAAAGCAGCCTCCGTTTCACAAACCTCCAAACACCTTCACAAGACCTTTACAATCACCTTGTCAACAATATTCCTTTGTAAATGAAGAGTTTAAAATCAGGACTTGCAAAGTTGCTTAGCTGGTCAGAAATTAAATTTCATGGGAATGTAATAAGGAGAATAATTACCATATTGAACTTCTCACATGACAAAAAACAAGTGTATTAGATGGAATTCTTCTTGGCATATGTTGAACTAGGAAAGGATAGCAGAGCAATTATCCCAACCAAATGTTCTTTATCTGTGTATAGACAAACATCTTTATCTGCATGTGGACAGCTTTATATAATTTAATCAGATCTATATTAGTCCATTCAGAAAGGCAAATTGTATCTATCATTAAAAAGTTGGATAGGCCAATGAATAAATTATACACTCCAAAGGAAAAAAAGCCCAAAATGGATAAAGGAATCACCAAAACTTTCACCTAGTTATTTCTTGGATGGAATTGAGAGGTTCCTATAATTTGGAACAGTGTGTCAAGACACAGGTCCAGAGCCAGAAGTGAGCATGTGCACAGCAAAACCTGGTCTCATAAATACATGCCTTTCGGTCTATCATTAGGGGAACTTTGCTGCATAAGGTGAATAGAGAGTCTTAGAAGTGAGTTGGCATTTTACCTGTTCTCTTATGCAGAAACATACATACACGCCCCAAAAATGTTTTCTGGTTTCTAATTTTGTATAAGGATACTCTTGAATTTAACATACCACAAACTGGCCAAAAACTTGAATTTCATAAAGCTTTTTATAAGTTATTTTTAAAAGACTGTTTGCTTTTGAATACTTCAAATATTGAGATACTGAATTCCTAAAGGTGGTTTGTCACATATAAACCTTACAGGGAAAGGGAAAGTATTAAAAGGTGATATTATTAAGCACATCATTTGATAACATAAATTTGTTCTGCCTCCATAAGACACTTAGTAACTTTAAACGAAACAAGGAGTGTTTTCCTAGGCAATAGGTGTTCAGTAGTCAGCTCTCCAACGAGAAACAGGAACACGATTCATGATTTACTAAAAGCCATTTTCATGGAAGCCATATCATACACTTAAGATCAAATGTGAGGGCTTTGTGGTGAGTCAAACATTTTCAAGAGGGAAAAGCAATTTGCATTTTCTTCATAATTTTTGCCATAAACACAAGGCACCTACGATATTATTTATTTAGAATTCATTAAATCAACTCACTATTTCTATTCAAGTTAATTTTAGAAGTAAACTTTTTCTCACTTATATAAATGGAAAAGCCACAGGTTTTATGTGATAATTTTTTCTAATGTACAATAAAATGCATAACCATTAAAATAAACATTGGCCTATTAAACTACCTAATAATCATCTCACATACCACATCTTGAGAAACGCTAGGCTGTATGATGATAAAGCTAGACTTATATTTGCATATTACGCTCATGCTCTAGCTTTTCTGTTTCTAACTGTGGTTTCACATTTCTACGATTTCAATATCTCATTTATTCAGTCTTTATATTACAGTTGTTACTGTTCTATTTTTAGAAAAATAAGGCACGCATATTCCATATGCCTTGTAAGGATTCTAAGTGGCAACTAATAAGGGTAATGCCAACTTCTACAGTAGGTGAGTTAAATAAATTCTGCTTTGTAAGAATTCTCAGCCTAAAATAGATTTTACGAACATGAAGCGACTGATCCTAACAAGGTGTGCAGGTAAAGAAACAATACCCCAAACAAATCATTATCTTTTACATGCAATTAACCAAATGAATATTCCTTACAGCACTGTCTGTGGCCCTCAGGCAACAAAAATGTCATAAACAAACCAAAAGTAAACTACATTCCAAAAGGATCCTTTGGTGTATCTTATTTAAGGCTCCATAGATTTGACTTGAACCCTAGTATATGAAAAGATATATAGGTAGAAAGTAATAGAAATGATGCCTAATAACGACCTTTAGTTCATTTCACAAATCAATAACTGGAAAAATATGGTGTTAATTCATGAACTGCAATCGAAACAATCCCGAGAGATGTTCTTGATGCATCAGCATCGAATATGAGAATCCTGCAGGAGTCTGACATGCAGTCCTGGTGAGGCACGCTTGTGGAGGCTTGAAGTGCCACCAAGAATGGGTAGATTGTCCAGTCCCTGAGCTAGCAGGAGCAGAAATAAATATAAACATAAATCAACTGGAAAACGGGTAGAACATCTGAAGGAAGTTTAGTAAGGGAATGCACACAATTTTTTCCCTCTTCACAAGAAAAAACAAAGAACCAAAGAGAACCACAGCTAATTATGGATTTGGAATATAAAATCTCCAAACAACCATTAAAGAAATTGAAATTACTACTCAGGAAGAAAAAAAAATAGACTGAATGAGGGTTCACTAATTAATGTCCTTCCAGTTTATTAACAGACTCCGTTATGGGAGACAACAAACCATTTGGTCTCCATGTTTGTGGAGCTGAACAAGAAGATAGGTGTGACACATGACATGCAGAATTAAGAAATGTCACTGTGACTTCTGAATGCCCTGAAGGTTCACCAGGTTGAGAATCATAGGACCTTTCGTCTAACATTTTCTACAATAAATTAAACCAGTGTGTCGATAGGCAAGCCACATAATATCTCTGGACTCAGTTTCCTCAGATCCAGCTTCCTCATCCATAAAATGAGCATAATAGGTTAACATAAAAACCAAGGAAAAATAATGTCATGAATACAAGCATAGACTCAAGATTCAAATTTTGTTTTTGTCACTTAACTGCTTGTATGATTTTGCATACAACCTGTGCCTCAGATTTCTCATCTCTAGAATGAAAGTGGTAATAGTATTATCCTCATATGTTTGTTGAGAAGATTAAGTGACTTAACACATGTAAGCCCTTACTTAGCACAGTACCTGACTCAATTACAGTTAGCTGGTGTTCTAGCTATGTTTTGTTTTGTTATTACCATAATTAATGTGCAAGTAACAGAAATCAACTCTGGCTGATTAGGCAGAAAAGTATATTATAAGGTATTGGTTTACAGCAATTTTGGATCGGGAGAACTAAATTTAAGAGTAAACTTTTAGGAATGAACCCAAAACCACATCACAAATCTGGAATAAGAAAATATCCATCATTATGAAGTAGTCAACACTAAAGTTTGCACCATTACAACTTCTTCACAAGAACTCAATTATACTTTATTGTAATTATGACTGTCCCAGCTGCAAGAGAAGCTGAGAAAGCAAGAATCTGGCATTTTTAACTCCTATAGGAAAAGGCAGTTTTGCTCATATTCCCCAGATATATAAAAATATCAGATACCAGGTGGCCAAAATGAACTCAGTCTATTTTGACCTTCATGCTAAGATTTATTGCTTAGAATCTTTTATTAAAGACTGGGTGGTTTTATCCAAAGTCAAAAAGATGGTATACATAATTTCTTAAAGACTCTATGGTTCTATCAGAATGATAGTTGAAGAGAAAATGTAAAAGGTCAGCCTGCTGGTTGCCTATTTATTTTCAAGCTATCAGACAAATCTGTCTAATCAGAAATTCTTCAGCCTGAAGAAAGGCTTAAAATATCTGTGGCAGAAGGAACTTCCAAACACTCTTGACATATAAACTGAGTTACTGGGAAGACTCAGTATCCAATATTTAAATTAAAGCCACTAGGTCTTCAATTTTTCATTTATAGTGTTGAAGGTTTCACTTATTTATGTGTGACTAGAAAGGGTAAACAGTGTCCAAGTCTTCAACTGGAAAAATAAAAAGTCCCAGAGTTTCTCATGGAAAACAGAAACCTGTGGTCTTTCTCTCTGAACTATTAATACATTTGTGCTGTGGAGGGAAATGCATCCCAGCAGAAGCATCAGCCAAGAGGGGAAAGAGCAATTATAAATGAGCTTTATCTATTTTAAACTCAACTATAAAAATAGTAACTAAAATACCAGCAATCCAGCTCCCAACTGTCCTTTCTGAGTAGTGGACAGCTATTCTAACTCCACGACTAATGCCCAGTGCCCGTCTTAAACTGGCCTGACGGTCCGTCACTGGTGCATTCCAAGCCTGGTGGGTGGTTTGCCGAGTGTGGTTCCCCAGTGTGGGAACTTCGTGACATCTCTGGACCAGTCAGGCTCTTTGTGACCAAAAAATATTCTTGGGGAATTTATCTCCAGTGCTTACAGAAACCACAGAAAGACAATAGCTTTCCTGCCCAATCACTTTCGCTTGTAAGCAGAGGAATTCTCCTACACATGTGACATGCATAAAACAGTTTGGTGACATTTTTCACAGTTACAGCAAGAAGGAAAGTTGAAGAGAAGAATGTAAAAGGTCAGCCTGCTAGTTGCCTATTTATTTTCAAGCTATCAGACAAATTTGTCTAATCAGAAATTCTGGAAGAGCCACTTTAACATTATGAGATGAAAATGTGGTTTCTTCAACCTGAAGAGTAAAAATACTGTCAAAGTTATACCACATTTATTCCAATAATCCTTGGAATAGTATATCCCCAGACACTGAAGATATACAGAAATGGCCTCAGAAGGATTATCATCAACCAAATAGTGATAGCTGGCCCACAGAGGTGGATTACAGTTTGTCAAGTGAAATATGCCTCTCTGCAAGCAAAAGATACAAGGTGTGTTCACCCCCAGAATTTATATAAGTGATTGGAAATTGGAAAGGATTAAATGTAGCAGAGAGCTTGCCATTTAACAGCATGATAAATTTTTTCATAAGTAAGTACTTAAATGTATAAATCTGTTATAAATGATTAGGCTTCCATATAGCAAGGCAAAAATGTAGGGATGAAGCTGATGGACTTTGAAGCCAGACTGCCTGGGTTCAAATCCTGTCGCCTCTACTTCTCAACCATGTGACCTCTCATCAGATTACTTAATCTGTCTGGGCTCCCACGTCTTCTGTAAAAGGGGGACAGTAACATTCCTTAAACTGTGGCACTGTTTGAGGATTAGAAGAATGTCTGGCATGTAATAAGTGCTACACACACAGACATATTTTATAAAATAAGTAAAACTTTAATGTCTCTGAAAATATCAACTTCATTTTTGGGGGAAAGTTTTGTTGAGATATAGAAAAAAACCTTAAGTAGTCAAAGACTTATCAGTATAAAACATTTCATTTCTCAGATGTCGTGGTAATACTAAAATTTTGCTACTAGATAATCCTGTAAGCACATAAGGGAAGAAAAAAATACAGGAAAACTCTTAAGGCAAATATTTAAATATGTAGTGAAGTGAAAAGCACTAGTTACTTGAAGCAAAAATTAATTAAGGCAAGATACAACACTTATCTGACATCTTTAAAGTAGCATGATATAAATTAGTAGGAATAAAAAAGATCACAGGCACAGACATTTTAATGCTGTGAGCCAAAAAGCTTCATGCTAACACTTACAAGACAACTGAGAAAGTCTCAAGTTGGTGTCTGTAGAAATTTAACAGTGAAACTAGAAGGTACTTTACTTTGATCTTAAACAACAATCAGCTATCGTGTAAAACTTCTTTAAACAATTAATATGTCTTGAGAATGCACATAGAAAAATATTTGAAAAAGCAGGCAAATTCAACTGTAACTACTATAGATGGGTGGGGTGATGCATTGAGCAATTTTTACATTACTGAGGTTTTTTCCTACAACATGTATCATACTTTAAAACTTTTCGAAGTATTTGTTGTAGAAGTTAGCAATGACTGTTGATTATTACTGAATACTGGTCCCTTATATTTTCCTTTGTCTAAAATATCACAATAAAGTATAATGAAAGAGTTCTGGATATGCCTAAGTGGAAAGTAAATTTACCCTTCTCCAGCAAATGAACTATTTCAGATCCCTAGTGGTAGAATAGGCCTATACTTCACTTTGGGACCCCTGAGGTTACTTTTAGGTCTTTAACTTCTGGAAAAATAAAAACAGCACTGCAAAAAACACCAGTGTTGCTGGTCCCCGAAGAAGACACTGGGTTTGCTGAGGTTTGTCCGAGCACAGGGGGAAAAACAGAAGCCAGTTCTGTTTGGACTGCGAACAACATTGCTCCCCACAGAGATCCAACATTAGTGAAAACCTCTCCCTATCTTGTCAGCTTTGCAAACAGATTTAAGTCCCTCAACTAGCTAACCCCCAAATTAGTCATCTGACTCTTTCAAATGTTAATCTTCACAATATTTCCATTTAGGGGCTCACATTGCCTTGTCTATTAGCACGTGAGACAGCCTAAATCCAAGGAGACAAAAAGAGAATAACTATTGAATAGATACCATGTGTCAGGGCCTGTACCATGCATATTTGATACATTATCTCCTTTAATCAAAAGCCAGCATTATTCCCACTTGCCACATGAAAAAACAACGGTTCCAAGAAGTCAAGCCATTTGCCCAAGGTCCCAAAGCTAATGAGTCATAGAGCCAAGCAGACCAGTTCCAGAACCCTTACCACCACACCGCATGGACTTCAATATGAAATCAGAACCCTGGATTCAAATTAGAGTCAAATCTTTTGATGATCAGACCTTGTTGAGTTTGAACGACAACAATAAAATTCATAACCCCTTATATTTCTCCAGCACTTTAAAAGTTTTCACAATGAAGCACAAATGATCGTATTAAAATTCACATAGAGGGACTTTGGCTTTTATCCTGTGACCAGTCCACCAGTATTATCAAAGACAAATATGCTCCTTAATGTGAAGCAATTTAAAAAATAATTGTGGAACTCAAACTAAAGATGTTTTCTTCTCTCCATACAACCCATTGTGAATTTGCAGGAAAATGGACAGAGAAAATACGGCGGCCCTCCCCCTGGATGGGATGCTGCACCCCCAGAAAGGGGCTGTGAAATTTTTATTGGAAAACTTCCCAGAGACCTTTTTGAGGATGAACTCATACCACTATGTGAAAAAGTGAGTCCACATTTAACATAAATTTTCTTAGATTTCAAGGAAAAAATACTGTTCTCTTGACTTTGATTTCACACTCATTCTTCTTGCTCAGTGAGGAATTCTCTTTCAACTGCTATTTCTCACATGGACAAAGTTAAAACCTTCCTAGCTGTTAATGATTGTCCCCTTACTATCGGTGCCTTGACTCAGCTCTTGGTCCTGTTACTGAAAGCTTGAGCTGCCATTGCTAGTGACTTTCGAATCTGCATGTTGATCCCCTTTCTCCACTGACAGCCATCTCACTACAAACTCAGTGTATCTCTCAGATAAGAATAGCACTATCACAACCTGTCTGAAAAAACGTATTGCTCCAACTTGACATGTTTAGGTGGTTTTATAAAGTGCAACAATTTCACATAAAAAGAATGTATATGCTTGTCAGGAGTCAAACGTGTGCCCATATATATTGATCCAGAATGAAATTTCCTTCTACGAGTTTGAATTTGTCTACCCTAATGCATCAACAGGATGGTAACATGGGCTCTCAAAGTCATTATATAATTAAGAAATAAATTTCCTCAGTTTTAATTCCAAATGATAGTTATTAAACCCAAAATAAAAGGGAGAATACAAAACTAAAATTTTTCAATTTACCAAGTAGTGTTGAAAGCAACCACATTCCTAAAAAACTTAGTAAAAATGAGAGTTTAGTTATTTCTGCCCCTAAATGCCAAAATCAGTTGTGTATGTGTGTACACGTGTGTGTACATAATTCAGCTTCAGATTCAGAAGTGCTAATTTTTTTCTAATCTCTTTTAGCATGTGCACAAATTATGAGGACTGACTCCTGTAAGAATTTTACATACTGAGCCTGAAAATGAACACCAAGAAACACTTGAAACATAGAGACGAAGCAGGCTTTATAACTCTTTCCTAATGCACCCAGAAGCAATAAGTGTCCATCACTGAATACCTCGGAGGGACAGCTGAGCCAAGGGGGACCACCCACTGAGGCCACAGCATATGCTCATATGCTGAATGACACCTCTTCTCTCCCCCAACCCCATGTGCCTCATATCTATTTGGGCCACCCTTCTTACTGCAGGCAGCAATAATAAACTGCTGGGTCTCGACTGCCAGAGAACATTTAGGGTAGCAGGAGGGAAAGCAGAAAAGCTGTAGCCAGAAGAATAGAGTGAGCGCCCTCCTACCATGGAGGTCCTGCCCTGGGTCAGTTGTCTAAGACTAGCATTTACCCTCAGCCTAAGGAACTGAGAAAACAACAGGGCTCCCATATCATCCTCTGAAACACATCATCTGTGCTCATCTTGATGTCATGATTGGGGGAAATGACAGCTAAGAAGTCAGATTAGCAAGGTTCCAAATGAGCATTCCTGGTTTTTATTTTAAACATCAGTGGTACAGAATGGCCGAGTAAAGACAAAACTATGGACATTTCAGAGGCCGAAATAAAGCATAAGGACAAATCTATCGAAAGTTGTTCTTCTGATGACAAACTTGTTTTCAAGTCCCTAAGGCACAGTATAAATCCATAGATGTAATTGTGTGGTGAAAGGTCATTTGCTCTGTCCAAAACATATTCTATTAATTCAGGTGAAATGCCAGTTGTACTTGACTTTTTTTTTTAACTTGACTTTGCCCATGTGTCAGATAACAGATCTGATCCCAACATGAGAATATGCAAACCATTCCACATGGGATGCAAATGCCAAATATGGCAGAGACAGACTTCAGAAATATTGTGTTTTCATTTGGAAGACAAATGTATAAATATGAATTCTCTCTTTTTCTATTACTTATAGATTGGTAAAATTTATGAAATGAGGATGATGATGGATTTTAATGGCAACAATAGAGGATATGCATTTGTAACATTCTCAAATAAACAGGAAGCCAAGAATGCAATCAAGCAACTTAATAATTATGAAATTAGGTAAGATACATCTCTTCTAGATAAAAAGTGAATCAGACAATATACCTGTATCTGTTCTTCTATCAAGTTTGTTAAATATATGAGAAAGACAGCCAAACCAGAAACAAACATCTGCTTTTTTCCTTTGTAAAAATCAATTTAAAGGAATATTTAATATCAATACTATATAAAAGGTACCAAACTAAATTCTGTAAAATGTCTTAAGAAACAAAATTAATTTACCCATTTCATAAATATGTCCTAGGCTCCATCAAAATACTAGAAATATAAAGGTACATTTTCCTATTCCCATAGGAAGCAAATGGACATATAAGATTATTGAAAAGAATATGAAAAAATAAAACTGGTATGGGATAAAATTGTGAGAGGGGATAGCTACTCTAATTTGGTGCATTTAAGAAAATACTCTCCAGGAAAGTAAACTTTGTACCGATACTTGAATGGAAAGAGTGGGCCATGACAGACCTGGAGGAAGATGATTCCAGGTCAAAGATCCCAAAATGAGAACAAGCTGGATGTGTTAGAGGGACAGAAAGTCAGTGCAGCTAGAACCCAGTAGAGAGAGGAAGGCTGAAGAGCCATGTACTCCATGATTAAGAATTTTGGTTTATTCTAATAAAAAAAAGGAAATTATAGGAGTATTTCAATTAGATTCACACTTCTCAAAACATGACTGGCTGTTGGGTGAAGAATGGACTATAGCAGGGTGAGGATTGAAGGAGGGAAGCCAGTAGGAAAGCAGTGGCCATAATCTAGATGGAGACAGGATATGATAGTGGTATCACAAGGGCATTAGTGGTGGGGTGGAGGGGGATAAAAAAGGCCCAGATTTGGGATATATTTGGGCAAATACTGTGAGTGAATTTAGAATTCAGGGAGGAAACCGAGGGTTTGCATGAAAAGACTGGGAGAATAGCAGGAAACATGAAAAGCTCAGTTTAGGTTCAATTTACACTTTCAGGTATACATTAGTCATCCCAGGGAGATGTTGGAGAGGTGACTGGACAATATTGTAGGCAGGGGAGAGGTCACAGCTGGAATATAAATTTGGGGGCTGACCAAATACAGGTAGCATTTAAAACCATGGAACTAGTGAGGCTTCTAGAGGGTAACTGACCCTGTGTAATCAGTAACTGGATTTTATAACCTGGAAATAGGGCTGAGTTCTAAAACTTTCACTTTGGGAGGGGAATGGTCATAAATCCTTTCTTAAAAAGAAGCCCTGGGCCATCTGGAAGAAAAATTAGTGCAGCAATTAAAAAGCAATAGCTTTGGGGTCAGACAGGCTTCATCTGAGTGCCAGCAAGTAACTTAACCTGAGTCTCAATTTCCTCATCTATAAAGTGGGGATAACAATACCCATTTCATTCATTTTATTTTGGGGATACTATACAGATTTTTATTATTTAATTCAGTGCTTGGAATGCAGTGATAGGTCAATGATAGCTTTTCTTAAACCCTTTAGCCACAAAGATTGATTGGATTAGGCAACTGCTAGTAGCCGAGACATTCAGTCCCAAGGTTAGATTATGGAACAGAGTCTTTGGGAAAATACAAGGGAGGCTCCCCTCCCACACATGTCCCCATGGATCCAAAAGAACTCTGTCTGTTTGGTGTAGGATCAGGAGATCAAAGCACAGGTTCCTTTGGACAACTCCTCTAACCTCTTCCAGCATTGCTTTTATACTCAGCACCTGATCACATGGAGATGTTCTGAGTAGCCATGGTATGAAATAATATGCATTAAATTCTGAACATCCATTATGTGAAATAATACATATTAAAGTATTTTGGAAAGGGCTACAAAAAGCTATACTTTAATATCTTTTTAATATTATAGTTATACATTTTCGGGGATTGGAAGAATCCCCATTCCTTGGTCTTTCATGGGACCCAGACATTGTAATAGTAAGGGTTATTCCAAAAATGGCTTTTAAGTTGAAATGGGTGTAGAATTGGCCATGTAGAAAATCAACAGGGTTTACTGTGCCTACTGGAAACATTGTCCCATACTGGGGCCTGTTCATACTGTTTGAAAATAGATGGGGTATGAATAGGGAATACAATAAATCTACTATGGTGCCCGGTAAGTAACAGTACCTTCTAAATTTCAGTGTCTTTATCTATAAAACAAATAAAAATACACATATTTCACGAGGGTATTATGAAAAATAAATGAGATAATGCACATAAAGCTCAGTGTCCAACATATCAGATGCTCTATAAATATCTGCTGCTGTTTATAGTGGTGGTGATAGTGGAGAAGGAAGAGAAGGAAGAAGAGAAATATAACAAAGCATTTGGAAAGAAAGTTGGTGAAGAAAATACCAGTTGAAGTTCAGTTTAGATGTTAGAAGCAAGGTGAAGACACAGTTATTTTAAAAATTAAGGGGTAGGATAAATAGAATATAAAATAGCAGAAAAGATATCCAAAGCCCACCTCACCGACTTCCACTCTGCCAGAGAGAACCTTTCTTACAGAGAATAACCTTTGATTTGCTTTTAGCCACTATTTCTAAGGGGATAGTTAAGGTTCTTATCCAGAGAAGACCTACAATTATCCTATCATCCTCCTCATCATCAAATATTCACTGAGAATTGTTTAAATGCCTGGCTTCTGGAGACATTAAAGTCTTGCCCTCAGCTTTTGAGAGATGGTTTCTGTCTCCAAACAATTCTGGGAAAGATGCCTGACAAGCCATACAGATTTAAAAATAGGATCCGGAGACTGTAGGCTCCCTCTGCTGGTAACTGACACTAACTAATAGTTTCTAAATAAATATCCTGAAATGGGGGAGGGCCCATTTTGTTAAAACAAAAAACAAAAGATCACTTTCTGAACCCTTCCCTCTCCAAAGAAATACCACATTCCGAGGACAGTGTTCAGACTGACAGGGACCTATCACAGATCTGATACGTGGCCCTCGTTCTTCAGTAACGCACAGAAGACAACTAAGGCGGTGGCCCAACCCGGGTCAGAATGCCAATCACAGAATCAAGAGCTACTAGTTCCAGGAAGTCACAGTCATCTCCCACTCGTGCGGCTGAGCACTTGTATGGATCACGAATGAGTAGTTTCTGTTAAAGGATCTTAATTCATTTTGAATAACTTCGTGTTCTTACAAAGTCACACCGCTTGATTATGCAGAGAAAACAGCAAAAAACAAAACAAAAAACAAAGTAATAAAAGTTGAAACCATTCCTCCATAACCCCACTGCCCAAAGATGATCACTAAATTCTCTATACAGTTTTAATCAAAATGGCCTTCTCACATACTTACTTTACTGTCTCTTTTTAAAACACAGCAGCATATTATGAACTGGCTTTTCTTTTTATAATTTATTTTGGTATCATTAATCTACAATTACATGTGCAATATTATGGTTATGAAACTACCCCCTTCATCAGGTCCCCCCCACCAACCCCATTACAGTCACTGTCCATCAGCATAGTGAGATGCTATAGAATCACTACTTGTCTTCTCTGAGCTGTACTGCCCTCCCCGTGCCCCCCCAACATTACATTTGCTAATCGTAATGCCCCTTTTTCCCTCTTATCCCTCCCTTCCGCCCATTTTCCCCAGTCCCTTTCCCTTTGGTAACTATTAGTCCGTTCTTGGGTTCTGGGAGTCTGCTGCTGTTTTGTTCCTTCAGTTTTTTTCTTTGTTCTTATACTCCACATATGAGTGAAATCTTTTGGTACTTGTCTTTTTCGGCTTGGCTTATTTCACTGAGCATAATACCCTCTAGCTCCATCCAAGTTGTTGCAAACGGTAGGATTTGTTTTCTTCTTATGGCTGAATAATATTCCATTGTGTATATGTACTACCTCTTCTTTATTCATTCATCTACTGATGGACACTTAGGATGCTTCCATTTCTTGGTTACTGTAAATAGTGCTGCGATAAACACAGGGGTGCATATGTCTTTTTCAAATTGGGTGGCTGCATTCTTAGGGTAAATTCCTAGGAGTGGAATTCCTGGGTCAAATGGTATTTCTATTTTGAGTTTTTTGAGGAACCTCCATACTGCTTTCCACAATGGCTGAACTAATTTGCAGTCCCACCAGCAGTGTAGGAGGGTTCCCTTTTCTCCACATCCTCGCCAACATTTGTTGTTGTTTGTGTTTTGGATGTTGGCCATCCTCACTGGTGTGAGGTGATATCTCATTGTGGTTTTAATCTGCATTTCTCTGATGATTAGCGATGTGGAGCATCTTTTCATGTGCCTGTTGGCCATCTGAATTTCTTCTTTAGAGAAGGGTCTATTCATGTCCTCTGCCCATTTCTTAATTGAATTATTTGCTTTTTGTTTGTTGAGGTGCATGAGTTCTTTGTATATTTTGGATGTCAACCCTTTATCAGATATGTCATTTATGAATATATTCTCCCATACTGTAGGATATCTTTTGTTTTACTGATGGTGCTCTTTGCTGTACAGAAGCTTTTCAGCTTGATATAGTCCCACTTGTTCATTTTTGCTTTTGTGTCCCTTGCCCAGGGAGATATGTTCATGAAGAAGTTGCTCATGTTTATGTCCAAGAGATTTTTGCCTAGGTTTTTCTCTAAGAGTTTTGTGGTTTCATGACTTACATTCAGGTCTTTGATCCATTTTGAGTTTAACTTTGTGTGGGGTTAGACAGTAGTCCAGTTTCATTCTCTTACATGTAGCTGTCCAGTTTTTCCAACACCAGCTGCTGAAGAAGCTGTCATTTCCCCATTGTATATCCAAGGCTCCTTCATCAAATATTAATTGACTGTATATGTTTGGGTTAATGTTTGGATTTTCTATTCTGTTCCACTGCTCTGTGGGTCTGTTTTTGTGCCAATACCAAATTGTCTTGATTACTGTGGCTTTGTAGTAGAGCTTGAAGTCAGGGAGCATAATTCCCCCTGTTTTATTCCTCCTTCTCAGGATTGCTTTGGCTATTTGGGGTCTTTTGTGGTTCCATATGAATTTTAGAATTGTTTGTTCCAGTTCATTGAAGAAAGCTGTTGGTATTTTGATAGGGATTGCATTGAATCTGTAGATTGCTTTAGGTAGTAAAACCATTTTGACAATATTTATTCTACCTAGCCAAGAGCATGGGATGAATTTCCACTTGTTAATGTCCTCTTTAATTACTCTTAGGAGTGTCTTGTAGCTTTAAGAGTACAGGTCTTTTACTTCCTTCGTTAGGTTTATTCCTAGGTATTTTATTCTTTATGATGCAATTGTGAATGGAATTGTTTTTCTGATTTCTCTTTCTGTTCATTCATCGTTAGTGTATAGGAAAGCAACAGATTTCTGCATATTAATTTTGTATCCTGCAACTTTGCTGAATTCAGATATTAGTTCTAGTAGTTTTGGAGTGGAGTCTTTAGGGTTTTTTATGTTCAGTATCATGTCATCTGCAAGTAGTAACAATTTGACTTCTTCTTTACCAGTCTGGATGCCTTATATGTCTTTGTTTTGTCTGATTGCCGTGGCTAGGACCTCCAGTACTATGTTGAATAACAGTGGAGAGAGTGGGCATCCCTGTTTTGTTCCCAATCTTGGATGAAAAGCTTTCAGCTTCTTGCTGTTAAGTATGATGTTAGCTGTGGGTTTGTCATATATGGCCTTTCTGATGTTGAGGTACTTGCCGTCTATACCCATTTTGTTGAGAGTTTTAATCAGGAATGGATGCTGAATTTTGTGAAATGTTTTTCAGCATCTATGGAGATGATCATGTGGTTTTTGTTCTTCTTTTTGTTGATGTGGTGGATGATGTTGATGGATTTTCGAATGTTGTACTATCCTTGCATCCCTGGGATGAATCCCACTTGATCATGGTGTATGATCCTCTTGATGTATTTTGGAATTCGGTTTGCTAATATTTTGTTGAGTATTTCTGCATCCACATTCATCAGGGATACTGGTCTGTAATTTTCTTTTTTGGTGAGGTCTTTGCCTGGTTTTGGTATTAGAGTGATGCTGGCTTCATAGAATGAGTTTGGAAGTATTCCCTCCTCTTCTATTTTTTGGAAAACTTTAAGGAGAATCGGTGTTATTTCTTCTCTATATGTATGGTAGAATTCAGAGGTGAATCATCTGGTCCGGGGGTTTTGTTCTTGGGTAGTTTTTTGATTACCGATTCAATTTCATTGCTGCTGATCGGTCTGTTTAGTGTTTCTCTTTCTTGCTTGGTCAGTCTTGGAAGGTTGTATTTTTCTAAGAAGTTGTCCATTTCTTCTAGGTTTTCCAGCTTGTTAGCATATAGATTCTCATAATATTCTCTTATAATTATTTGTATTTCTGTGGGGTCTGTCGTTATTTTTCCTTTCTCATTTCTGATTCTGTTTATGTGTGTAGATTCTCTTTTTCTCTTAATGAGTCTGACTAGGGGTTTATCTATTTTGTTTCTTTTTTCAAAGAACCAGCTCTTGGTTTCATTGATTTTTTTCTATTGTTTTATTCTTCTCAATTTTATTTATTTCTTCTCTGAACTTTATTATGTCCCTCCTTCTGGTGACTTTGGGCCTCATTTGTTCTTCTTTTTCCAATTTCAGTAATTGTGTCTTTAGACTATTCATTTGGGAATGTTCTTCCTTCTTTAGGTAGGCTTGGATTGCAATATACTTTCTTCTTAGAACTGCCTTTGCTGCGTCCCACAGAAGTTGTGGCTTTGTGTTGTTGTTGTCATTAGTCTCCATATATTCTTTGATTTCTGTTTTGATTTGGTCGTTAACCCATTGATTAATTAGGAGAATGTTGTTAAGTCTCCATGTATTTGTGAGCCTTTTTGATTTCTTTCTAAAATTTATGTCTAGTTTTATACTTTTGTGATCTCAGAAGTTGGTAGAATTTCAATCTTTTGAATTTACTGAGGTTCTTTTTGTGGCCTAGTATGTGGTCTATTCTGGAAAATGTTCCATGTGCACTAGAGAAGAATGTGTATCCTGTTGCTTTTGGGTGTAGAGTTCTGTAGATGTCTGTTAGGTCCATCTGTTCTAGTGTGTTGTTCAGTGCCTCTCTGTCTTTACTTATTCTCTGTCTGGTTGATCTGTCCTTTGGAGTGAGTGGTGTGTTGAAGTCTCCTAAAATGAATGCATTGCTGTCTATTTCCTCCTTTAATTCTCTTAATATTTGTTTCACATATGCTGGCGCTCCTGTGTTGGGTGCATATATATTTATAATGGTTATATTCTCTTCCTGGACTGACCCCTTTATCATTATGTAATGTCCTTCTTTATCTCTTGCGACCTTCTTCGTTTTGAAGTCTATTTTGTCTGATACAAGTACTGAAACACCTGCTTTTTTCTCTTTGTTGTTTGCATGAAATATCTTTTTCCATCCCTTTACTTTTAGTCTGTGTATATCTTTGGGTTTGAGGTGAGTCTCTTGTTAAGCAGCATATAGATGTGTCTTGCTTTTTTATCCATTCTGTTACCCTGTGTCTTTTGATTGGTGCATTCAGTCCATTTACGTTTAGGGTGATTATCAAAAGATATGTATTTATTGCCATTGCTGGCTTTAGATTCGTGGTTACCAAAGGTTCAAGGGTTGCTTCTTTACTATCTAACAATCTACCTTAACTTTCTTGTTAAGTTATTGTAAACAGCGTCTGATGTTTCTTTATTTCTCTCCCTTCTTATTCTTCCTCTTCCATTCTTTATATACTAGGTGTTTTATTCTTGCCTTTAGTTAGTATTTGGATGGTCTGCTTTCTTTGCTATGATTTTATTTTCTCTGGTGACATCCTTTTAGCCTTAGGAGTGCTTCCCTCTAGAGCAGTGCCTTTAAGATATCCTGTAGAGGTGGTTTATGAGAGGAAAACTCTCTCAACCTTCGCTTGTCTGGAAATTGTTTAATCCCTCCGTCATATTTAAATGATAATCGTGCTGGATACAATACTCTTGGTTCGAGGCCCTTCTGTTTCATAGCATTAAATATATCATGCCATTCTCTTCTGGCCTGTAAGACTTCTGTTGAGAAGTCTGATGATAGTCTGATGGGTTTTCCTTTGTAGGTGATCTTTTTTCTCTCTCTAGCTGCCTTTAATACTCTGTCTTTATCTTTGATCTTTGCCATTTGAATTATTATGTGTCTTGGTGTTGTCTTGCTTGGGTCCCTTGTGTTGGGAGATCTGTGGGCTTCCGTGGACTGCGAGACTTTTTTCTTCCCCAGCATGGGGAAGTTTTCCCCAAATATTTCTTCAAAGACACTTTCTATCCCTTTTTCTCTCTCTTCTTCTTACTCTGCTACTCCTA
Organism: Smutsia gigantea; assembly: GCA_032199065.1. Lineage (NCBI taxonomy): Eukaryota > Metazoa > Chordata > Mammalia > Pholidota > Manidae > Smutsia > Smutsia gigantea. The sequence continues at coordinate 146,594 of JAVSCE010010688.1, read as the reverse complement.
TAATGCGAATATTGTTCCATTTCGATTGGTCACACAGTTCTCTTAATATTCTTTCATTCCTAGAGATCCTTTTATCTCTCTCTGCCTCAGCTTCTCTGTATTCCTTTTGTCTGATTTCTATTCCATTAACAGTCTCTTGCATCTCATCCAGTCTGCTGCTAAGCCCGTTGATCACTTGTCTCATTTCTGCATTGTCTTTCTTTACTTCCCTTACTTCCTCCCTCAGCTCTTGCATATTTCTCTGTAGATCCATCAGTATGGTTATGACTTTTGTTCTGAATTCTTTTTCAGGAAGGTTGTACATTTCCATCCCTTCAGGGTCTCTCTGGTGTTGTCTGGGTCTGGGTAAGTTTTGTTTGTACCATATTCCTCTGTCTTTTCATGGCAATAGAAGTGGTCGCTAGTAGGGGCCACGTATGTCAGCTGGGCTCTATAAGACTTTTAAAAAGAAAGAAAAGAAAAGAGAAAAAAAAAAAACACCCGCCGAGAGTAGATTCTGTGGGGATGCTGTAGGTGGTGCTGGGCTCTTTAAGACTTTTAAAAAGAAAAAAAAAGAGTAAAAAAAGAAAGAAAGAAAAGAAAAGAGAAAAAAAAAAAACACCCGCCAGGAGTAGATTCTGTGGGGATGCTGTAGTGGTACTGTTGCCCCACTATTCCGCAGCTGCGGCCACGCCGCTCCGTAGGCCCTTTGTATCTCTGGCCGGGGCGGGAACGATTGGGAGGCTGTTGATCTCTGTGGGAAGTCTTAGTGTGGCTACTTTTTCCCAGTTGCCAGCCAAGGGGTCAGAAATTCCCCAGGACTCCCAGCCTGCTGGCCTGAGTGTGCCGGGATGATCCTGCTCCTCTGTTGTGCCCTTGTCTCCTTAAGACCACTAAAAAGAGCACGCACTTTTCTTTTGTCCTTGGGAGCCAGCTGGGAGGACCCAGGTGCATTCCCCAGCTCAGATCCTGTACCCTCTGTCTCTCCAATCTCCGATACATCACGTGATGTGTGTCAGTGCTCCCGGCACAGATCACCAGGGCTGGTTATTTCATGGGCCTGTACTTCCACTCCCTCCCCACTCTGAATCCTGTCCTCCCGCTGGTGCGCTGGGGTGGGGGAGTGCTCGGGTCCCGCCGGGTTGCGGCTCCGTATCTTACCCGCCTCGCGGGGTGCCGAGTCCTCTCAGGTGTAGCTGCAGGCTATGTGCTATTCTGTTCTTCTGGTCTCTCTTTTAGGAAAGTTATATTTGTTGTATTTTCATAAATATATATGGTTTTGGGAGGAGATTTCTGCTGGCCTGCTCACGCCGCCATCTTCCCGTAAGTCGTCTCTGAATTGGCTTTTTTACCTGATATTCTTTTAATATTTTTTAATTGAAGTATTGTTGATATACAATCATAGTGGTTTCAAATATACAACACAGAGGTTCAACAGTTACCTGTATTATTAAATCCTCACCCCACTAGTACAGTTGCTATCTTTCAATATAGGAAGATGTTACAGAATCACTGGCTGTATTCTCCAGGCTCCAGCATTCTGCTACATCACCGTGTGTAATGCCTGCTGAGCACTCTGCAGTGTAAGTGCTCATCATTTGTTTACCAGTGATTCTCAGCCAGGAGCAGTACTGTCTACCCTATGGGGCATTTAGAAAGAAGATGAAGAATTTTTGGATGAACTAACAGTGGCTGTTGGCATTTACTTGGCAGGGAATGACAAATCTATTACAGTACACAATGAGGAAGTGTCCCCAAAGCAGTGTCATCTCAGTTGAGATACATTAGCCAATCCCATATGGCAGGGTACTTTCCTCTTTTCCAATCTCGGGACTGTTTTAAATAATAGCAGTGAATATCTTTATATAAAATTGTTGGTGCTCACATCTATTTCCTAAGGCCACTTTCCCAGGAGGGGCATTATTTGGCCAAAGGTATGCACACAAGTCTTTTGATACATTTTGCCAAATGTCACCCAGAAGAGTTTAATCAATCTACACTCTCCCAGTGAAGGTATTAAGTCCACTTGATAATAAGCAACAGCATATAATGGAAGGAACACTAACAATAGATTCCCTTTTTGGCTGGAAAAGAAAGGAAGGGACAGGAGTTGCAAACTCAAATACCTCCAAACCCAGGCAGGTTCCATGAGTGACGTGAGCCAGGTGCAAAGGCTTCCGTCCTGGGGATATACTAGGGAATGGTGAAGATTGCTAATACCCGATGCATTTACATCTAGTCTAAAATAGTAGATGTTATGCAGCTTCAAATAATTTTTTTCCTTTAAAAATGTAGAGCCAGTGTTGACAGATGTTTCAATTTCTCAAAAGCAGCCTCAACTGTCTAAGAATAACTTAAACACTATGAAGATGAAACACTCCACACCTGCAGGCCATAGCAGGCACAGGGCCATACGTTTTCCACTTGTCTTAAGCCTTATTCACACCGGGATTCAAACACAGTCAAAACGCCACTCTTTTGGCAGAAACGGGCGCCTCCTAGGGGTCTGTGCCAGCGTGGACAACTGCCGGTTGTTTGTCGGTGGAATCCCAAAAACCAAAAAGAGAGAAGAAATCTTATCAGAGATGAAGAAAGTCACCGAAGGAGTCGTCGACGTCATCGTCTACCCGAGTGCTGCAGATAAGACCAAAAACAGGGGCTTTGCCTTCGTGGAATATGAAAGTCATCGCGCAGCCGCCATGGCCCGGAGGAAACTCCTACCAGGTAAGTTAGCACCTCCTCCTCAAAGGTGAGGCTTCCCCACTCTGTCCTGTCTGCCTCAGGGGCTATGCTCCTTAGCAAAGGAAACAAATGTTTGTTGTTCTTTTCTTGCTCTCTATCTTTGGTTGTGTGATATTTTTATTCTTTTTCCTTATCTCATAGTACATTCAGTTCCCAGAACTTTTCACAGACTGTGTTCTGAAAAATATTCATTTTATGCATTAAGTCTAGTGTACATGCACTGGAGAAATCCAAAACGTCATGCTAAAACATTCCTATACTGAATCCTTAAAGGGAAGAATCTTAAAAGTAAATATATCAATCAACAATTATCTTTATGTATAGATTTTATCAAGCTTTATTAGAAATGGGGTATATTATCTATTACAATGTAGAAATAATAAATCTGCAAGTGATATATTACCCCAATGACAACAAGTGACATACTTCTTTAAGATTCTAATGATTTCTATCTAATTTGAGGGGATAAAATAAGTGCTCTCCATAGAAAGGCACCTTTGTTTGGAGATACAATCACAGAGTAAGTCTCACTTGGGCCACCAACCATCAGTTCCTGAGCTTAAGACTCCACCAAGACATTCCCTCAGATCAACCTAGGAAAAATGGAAAGCCCTCTGCTTGCTCTAAAATATTCACTGAAGCTTACATAAAGTAAGGTATTAAAATGAACTGTTAAAATGAGAGCATTTCCAGAATGACAGGGTAGACACATTGGAATCAACTCTTCTCTTGAACATGGTGGGAGAGCCAGCAGAATTAGAAACAAAGCAAGACAGGAACCAAGGCACCTAGATTTATGTTGCCCTCGTACACATTCTTAAAAATGAAACAAATCAGTAAGATCAGTCCTCTTAAAATGTTTTAAATTGTGAGGTAGCACCTGAACTTACGGACAATTTTTTAATATTTTCATGAAGGCAACTTAAAGTGAACAGATGGTGTCTTGCCAATGGGTTTCAGACCCGGACAAGTTCACTGTGGATTCAATGTGACCAAAGAAATGACAGTAGAACGTTCTTGGGGTGAAAGGGTTTATATCCAACTTTATTCCCACAGTGGCAGGTCAATCACTAGAATCCTGTTCACTCAGAGCATGTCTGCATGCAGCAAGCCCGTCTCTGCCTCTGGGCCTCTCTATCCCCGCAGCCGTCTCAGTCTCTGTCCTCGGTGCTGCCACACCTCAGTCTCGTCTATGCTCTTCTGCAGCCGTGCAGCTGCCATGTCACCACCCAAAGCTCTGGGCAGGGCTCTTTATATGGAGTCAATAACGATGTATTGCCCACATGTGTGTAGTGAGCTAGCCGACCAGGGCCAGGTGAGAATCCTGACCATAGGAACCTTTACTTTATCCACAATGGGATAGCCCCCAAAATGGCTAAATCTATTCGAGAGTGGGTATTTGTAATGTTGAAGTTTCCATTCACTACTCACTACCCAGTGGTCAAGTCATCTGACTCACAGTGTATAGAATCACTGCAACTCCTCATGGACACATCTAGCTTCTCAGTGACCTGAACTTAACATCTGGTTATCCTCTTTAGTTCTTCTCTCAACACCAAAAATTCTACCATAGAAAAGTCCCTCATATCCACCTTGTTCTCAGGCCATCGTTGTAGTCATGTATTCCCAGCCTTAGATTATTTTTTGCAAGGATTCCTAATTATGCTCCCAGGTCTGCTTTCTCTTTGATGTACCCCACCCTCGGTATATACTCCATCCTGAACATTACCACTAGATTAGTTTTCCCAAAATATCATGGCATCCTTTCTACTAGTTCTTGCAAATATTAGGAATCCAGTCTCTAGTTGTTGATAGGATGAATGATGTCACTTACTTGTCAGTTCATAAATATTCAAGGGAAACAAAAGCAAAAAAATAGTAGAACCACATCAAACTAAAAAGCTTCTGCACAAAAGAAACCATCAACAACAAAAAAAGGCAACTCCCTGAATGGGAGAAGACACTTGTAAATGATATATCCAGTAAGGGGTTAATATCCAAAGTATATAAAGAATTCACACAACTCAACACACACACACACATAGGCACACATAAACCAACAAATACCCTGATTTTAAAATGGACAGAGGAACTGAAGAGACATTTTTCCAAAGAAAACTTAGGGATGGCCAACAGCTTAACATCACTAATTATCAGGCAAATGCAAATCAAAACCACAACATCACACCACACCTGTGAGAATGACTATTATCAAAAAGACGAGAAATAACAACCATTGGGGAAAATGTGGAGGAAAGGGAACCCTGTGCCCTGTTGCTGGGAATGTAAATTCCTCAAAAAATTAGAAATACCATACAATCTAGTAATTCCACTTCAGGGCATTTGCCCCAAGAAGACAAAATCCCTGATTCAGAAAGATATAGGCACACTCCTATGTTTATTACAGCATTATTTACAATAGCCAAGATATGGAAGCAACGTAAGTGTTCATCTATGGATGAATGGATAAAGAGGATGTAATACAGATATACAATGGAGTATTACTCAGCCATAAAAATGAGTGAAATATTTGCCATTTGCCATAGCATGGATGGGCCTAGAGGATATTACACTAAATGAGGTAGTTCAGAGAATGACAAATATCATATGATTTCACTTGTATGTACAATCTAAAAATAAAGTGAACAAATAAACTCAAATACAAAGAACAAATCTATTGTTGCCAGAGGAAAGAGGGGTGGAGGGATGAGCAAAACAAGTAAAAGGCATAAAGAGGTACAAGCTTCCAAGTATAAAATAAGTAAGTCACAGTGATGAAAAGTATAGCATAGAGAATATAGTCATTAATACTTTAATATCTTTGCATGGTGACAGATAACTACACTTGTGATGAATATTTTATAATGTATGCAATTGTCAAATCACAGTGTTGTACACCTGAAATACTGTGTATCTGCTATATTTCAATTTTAAAAAATAGGTACCACAAAAAAAAAATTTCACCAACTTCTTGCTGTATGAGACAAAGAGTAAACCTCTGAGCCTGTCATTCAAGGTCTTTCCTCCATGACCCCAGGCCTTTATAACCATATTTGCTGCCTTCTATTTCCCAATAAAAACCCTCCTTTGTATCAGGACAAACTCCCCAGTGCCCTAGACAACACCACGCGAAGTTCTGTCTCCTTTATTCCTAATGCTGTAGCCACTACTAGACTGACCTGTCCTTCCCACGCTCTCTGCTGACTCCTGGCATTCAAAGCCCCAGCTCAGCCACCACCTCCCTGAGATGCCACTATTCCAGCCACATTCATCATTATCATCCTTCATCATCTATTAAAAAAAAAGATATGTACATCATTTGGGGATTGGGGAAGATAGTAGAGAAAGAGGGTTAAAGTGGGACAATGATAGTTTCGAAGGGCCAGTGTTCCTAGAGAAAAAGAACTTCCTGACAGTCAGCTACCCCTCTTAGCAGAGTTCCATGACATTAACACCCCCACTGTGGCTGATTTCAGGTTACCAAGGTGACAAGAAAACAGCATATTGATAGAGCCAATGAGCTTCTTTCTTTACCTGAGTTGAGCTGACCAGGTCAGTCAGGGCTCAGCAGCGGAGCTTCAGAGCTTCGGGGCTTCAGGAATTCTCAAGCACGTTGCTACTATGCTACCGCCCAGGGGCCTGACTTATCCCTGTGGATTCTCTGCCCAGGACCCAGCAATATATAGACTACCTCACTCTCCCCATCCACTACCCATCTGCCTCCCCATCAGAAGCAGCCCACCTTGCCCTTGGCTCTTTAAACTGGCTTCAGCTGATGTGAGTTTTATTCAGCTGCCTCATCAGCTGACTAACAAGATGAGACATAGTGGTGAATACCCCAGCCAGAGAAAATGGTTTCATGTCCACTGAGGCCTGAGAGTAAAATCTGTCACCCATTTGGACACTCTACCTATTACCTTACCATAGATTCAACAACAATAAAGGATTTTGGCAAATGGCAATCCTCTGGAGGGCCTACTTCTAAAGAATGAGGTCTTTAAGAAACATGATAAGCAAGGACTACAAGGAGCCTTTTCTTCCTAACTGATCCAGACTTGAAAACAGAAATTGTTGTCTGAAGTGATGTGCTGGCTCCCTAGCCCCTCCCTCCTCTGCTAATAGTGGCAGCTCTCTCTTAACATTGCATCTTTGCTGAGGTATGTTTGGAACAAAGTTGTGTCGTGTCCCACTCAGAGGCTATTCAAGCATTCTAAGGATGCTCTGAAAAAGTTTAATGGTGGTTTTCAGTGTTCACCTGCATCAGAATCATCTGGCGGGCCTGTTAAAGCACAGATTTCTGGGCCCCGTCACCAGGGTGCCTGACCCAGCCGGTCTGCAGTGAGATCTGATAAATTGCATTTATAATGTTTCCAGAATAATTCTGCTCCTACACACAAGTTTGAGAACCAGTAATCTAAATCAATGATTGTCCATCATGGGCTGCAAATGTGAATCACTGTGGATAAAGTAAAGGTTCCTATGGCCAGGATCCTCACCCAAACCTAAACTACGTGATGATGTCACTGGCCTGCTGCTAGGCTACTGCTTCCACACCCGTAGGCAATGAGCTATTATTGACTGAGTCACTACATACAGAGCTCTGCCCAGGGCTCTGGGTGGAGGCAGAGATGAAGGAGGTTTACAGACCTGCAGACTGTTGGTGCAGATATAATTCTAGTGCTTGACCTATCACCAGGAGAACAAGCTGGGTAATAAACCCTTTCACCCCAAGAACGTTCCATTGTCATTCCTCGGCCTCACTGAATCCAAAGTGAACTTGCCCAGGCTAGCTGAAACCCATTGGCAAGACAATCACGCCAAGAGATTTTTAAACAATAACAGTACCAAAATCAACTTCTGATTGATTGAATCGGCTTCTAGGGGGAGCTGAGTTGGGCAATGGTGTTTAAGTTTTCCAGATGATTCTGCTGTGGAGTCAAAGTTTGTGATCCACTGTTAAATCTATCAACTACTGATACGAGCCATTCACCTGCATGGGAGGTAAATAGGAACCCCTGGGGAACAACTCAGTAAGGAAAGTTATTAAGTATCTACAATATGCATTGCTGTCTTCTAACTGACAAGGGGGAGTCTAAAAAATCATATCTAACCTGCAGTGCATATTCTGAAAAAAATACAAAAATATCAAGAAGACAGTGCATTACTGAATCCTCATTTAAAAGTGATAAGCTAAGTTCCTTATATGCACCTTCTTTTGTCTTCACATTAATAAGTAGGTGCTTATATTATCCCAATTTTACAGATGAGGCAACTGATGCTTAGAAACACTGTATCCTAGGCAGGATCATTGATCTGATATTTGAAGTTGTTTGACTTCGAAGCCCATGTTCCTAAATCTACAACCCTTACTTCCACAGGGATGTTTGTGGAAATCAGTGCTTCTTATACTTCCTCACTTCTGTCCACTTGAACCTTTTACAGATCGTCAGGCTTGTGGATTGGTTATCATGGTCCCAAGCTGGGAAGGTGTCTTGCCAATGGGTTTCAGCCCGAGGCAAGTTCACTATGGATACAATGTGACCAAAGAAATGACAGTGGAACGTTCTTGGGGTGAAAGGGCTTATACCCAACTTTATTCCCATGGTGGCACGTCATTCACTAGAATCCTGTCCGCTCAGAGCGAGTCTGCATGCAGCAAACCGGTCTCTGCCTGTGGGCCTCTCTACCCCTGCACCCATCTCAGTCTCTGTCCTCGTCTCTGCTCTCCTGCAGCCATGCCACCATGTCGCCCAGAGCACTGGGCGGAGCTCTTCATATAGAGTCAATAATGACATATCACCCACACGTGTGTAGTGAGCTAGCCATCCAGGGCCAGGTGAGAATCCTGGCCATAGGAACCTTCACTTTATCCACAGAAGGCAAAAGCCAATGGGCTATGTGTTCAGTTTTATACTCAATCATTATTAAGCATTATACTCAATCATTACAGTCAATCAAGGCAAAAGCCAATGTGTTCTCAATTTTGGATGAATTAATTGAGATGATTTTAAGAATTATGGAGTCTGGACTGCTTATATCAAAATTGGGTGAGGAGCTGGTAAATCTTTAACAGCCAACTTCGAGAGAAAAGCAAAAGCCATGATTTGTAGCATTTGAGGATTTCTACAGTATTGACGCTCCCTCTGTGGCTGATTCCGAGCTACCAAGGTGACATCAACTGGCTTACAAAATTCTGAAAATTTAACAGTCTATTCTTACAAGTGAAAAAGAACTGGATCTGGCACACCATTGAGTGAACCCAGGTTTCAGTATTTTTTAAATTTCTTCCAATGTGAGGCCACAGTTGAGAACCACTAAGCTACAGAAGCCAGAGTCATCTGGGAGCTTTAGGGATCTTGGAATAAGAAAATCAGCAAAGCCTATGTAAAGTATAGAAAAGAAAGAGAAGGAGAGCAATGGAATGGAGGGACAAGGAAGGGAAGGGGTAGAAGAGGAGCAGAGGGGAAGGCAAGGAAGAAAGGAATGAACACAGCCCTCTGGGGTGCAGTGCAGAACCAGGCAGCCAGCTTCTCTAGGAGCAGCTAACTTCTGAGGATGTGCCTGTGCTTCACTGGGGTTATAGAATGTCAACACCACAGATGCTTTCATTGGCTCATTTTCAAAGAATAAAAAGATGCATTCTGATGGAGAGTAATTGCCTCCCATGTGTAATAATTAAACAACTAAACCCTTAGCCATACTGAGAATTTCTGATTTTGTTCTCTCAAGCCTTTTGTGGCTTCCAGGATATAGCTTGTTCCGAAACAACTAATAAAACGGACAAGATTTTCCACCAAATTTAGAAACTGAGTTGACCCTCACCTTCCTCTCGTCACTTCAGCATGGATCTGCACTGTATAGGGGTTCAGCTGAGTAACAAAAAACAAAAGGGAGTGATAGAGGTATGACACACACTGGGCAAGCTATCCTCTCCAAAGCTCGTTTCCTCTTCCATAGAATTAAGAACACCATTCCCCTCTCCACAGTTACTATGAAAAGGAGCTGAGAAAGCATCTGAGAAACACATAGCATAGTGCAAGACACTCAACAACTGGCAATTATAGGATTACAAAACTATATGTAGTCATGGATAACTGCCCTTTTAAAAGAGTTTAATTTTTTATCATACACTGTTCCATTGCTCTCCTTTCCTAATTTGGACAGCTGCGTCAGAGCCCCAACCAAACTAGGGTGCCTGAGCCCCACCCACCATTTTTGGACAGCTCAGTGGTGGCAACTGGTCACCAATCACAATAGCATACATACTTAGATTGTAACCTTTTTAGTGCCTCCTGAAGTCAGGCTCTTATGTCTGAGCCCTAAGTCCATTCTTTTCCTTTCTCCCCTCTGCCATCTGACCTTCAGTGACTCCCTCACCCTGTAAGAACCGTCCTAAGACGCAAACATGCCCACTGCTGCCTCCTTTCTCTTCCATTTCAAACCACATCCTAGTTCCCTTTACACTCAATCATTAAAATAAGCCATATAAAACTCCTTTCTAGGCAGCTCTTACATTTAATTAGGAAGTTTCTTAAAATCAATAACTGCCTCTTTTACTATTGGTCTTCTTGCTAAATCAAGATCTCAAGGGTCATTTCCATTTAAAAGACCACCATTATGAACTGAGATGATGTTGTCCTGATTTCCATATTGTTAATCATACTTGTGACTCTTTCCCCCAGGAAGAATCCAGTTATGGGGACACCCTATTGCAGTAGACTGGGCAGAACCAGAAGTAGAAGTGGATGAAGATACAATGTCTTCAGTGAAAATCCTTTATGTAAGAAACCTAATGCTGTCCACCTCTGAAGAGATGATTGAGAAAGAATTCAACAATATTAAACCAGGTAAGACATCCCATGGAAGATTACTTTTTCAAAATATACTTTAAAAACACTTATGCTTGAGATGACTTCCCATAACTTTAAATAGGCTAGATCTCATTTCTCATTCTCATCATTACATGCAGACTATAAAACTACATTCTTACCTTTGGATTAGAAAAGAGGGACATGTGGTCCTATAACATTTATCAGTATTATAATTTTACATTTATCTATGTGATTACTTAATGAATACATATTTCCTTCACTAAACTATAAAGTCCATGAGTTCTTTTTGCTTCTGTTGTCTCCTCAGCCCCCATCTCTTGCCTGGGAGCATAGCAGATACTCAATAAATATTTGTTCTTTTAATGAATGCATGACCATCACTAGAAATCTAATGCAGGGTTTCTCAACCTCAGTATTCTTGACATGTCAGGCCAGATAATTCTTGGTCGTAGGGTCTGTTCTGTGCATTATAGGATATTGAGCAGCATCCAGGCTTCTACACATCAGATTCCAGTAACAACCTCTACGACGGTGTCTCCAGACATTGCCAAATACACCCCGAGGGGGAAAACTGCCCCCAGTTAAGAACTACAGGTCTAACGGAATATGACTGTGACTTTAGGTACATGAGTAAGGAGGTGACATCTCTAGGCAACTCATTCTACTGACAAGAAAGGAGCAAGGATAGAAGGAAGGTGGAAGGCAATAATTAGTTGCTGCTCATCTTGTCAATACCATTCATTATCAATTTTAAGCCATGAGATTGACTCCCCATCATTTTCCTCATATTGGAACTACAACACTGAGACAGATAAAGCATCTCAAGAAACAATATCCAAGCAAACCCTTCCCAAAACCATTTCTGCAGAACATTAATTCTATAAACCATTAGATGTTACTGATAAAAGGAGTCCATGTTTAAGTAAGTTTGTAAAACAGATTCAGCAACATTAAACAGATTTTTTCTTTTGGAACTTGTTCAGAGTCCTTAACTTTCTTGTATGTTTTGAAAATCTCCAAAAGAAGAGATGTGAGATGGCTCATTTCCCAAATTTTGGACCATGGCTCCTGTTTTTTGGCTGACCATCTTGTGGGATCAATGGGCTTACGCACTCTGGCCTAAATTTACCCCTACGGTAACATCTTTCCGTAAATGAGCCTTTTTTATGTCTCCTTCCAGACTTCAGGAGCTCGGCCGCCCCTGCCACTTTAGTGTAATGGTGTGGCTCCTTCCCCGGCAGTGAGGCCAGAACCAGTGCAGAGACTACAGGTGCAAAGGACTGGCTGCCAGGCACTGCGGCGGTGCTTCCTCCGCACGCGCCACTTGCCAACACCACCCTCCAGTGTAGGTTACTTTACCACCCTTTGTTTTAAAGATAAGAAAACCAGGATCCTGAGCAGTTAAGTGGTTTGCCAAGAGTCATGCAACTAGCAAGTGCAAATCCTGGATGTGAGCATGTCCTGTACAACTATATGACCGCCATGCCCTATCCTTATTCCATTCACTCATTCACTCATTCAGCTGTCATTACTTCAGTAGCTCCTATGTGCCAAGCACTACAAGAGCTGCTAACGGGGGTGTTGTGTGTGTGGAAGGAGTTTAAGATGCTCCAGAAGAATAAGAGCAATCACAGCCTACTTGTGGTGGGCAGAAAAGTGACATATAAGCTGAGATCTGAATTTGATGCAGTTGTGGACATAGGACCTGACATGTGTATGTATAAATATTGCTCCACCAGCACCTCCCACTTTGCATTGACTTTCTACCTTCCCATAGTGAATAATACTTCTCACTGTTATCTAATTAATTCTGATGGAAACATTACCTTTTTTGGGGGGGAGAAGAGCTGGAATGAGAAACTACTAAAAGGTTACTTCCTTTCAAAGCCCCTGGTTATCAGCTTTCCCCACCTGTATGTTGAAGAGAGACACGTGCCTAGGCCCTATTAATTATGATGAAAATAATAAATGCTAAACCTTCTTTTTCTCTTCTTCTCTCCCCCTCTGTCGCTCCACCTTTCTCTCTCAGGCTGGTGGCACGGTGCTCAGGGCTCTATAATGATGTGTGGCTTCTTCTTAGCACCTACAAAATACTAAGAATTGCAGGGGAGAGATGACTAGCAGACATTGCATTGGGAAGAACAAGTCAGAGCTAACTAATTTATTTTCCAGCAGAAAGGATGTGTTTATACTTATCTAGAAAGATTTGTGGAGAGAAACAGGAGAACAACACTTTAAAAATTCTATTTAAACTTTGGTCCCTTGAAGGAACCTGAATATTCCCAGCAAATATTTGACCATGAATTATTCTAACCCTGATTAACCTAAAAATATAAATGATAATCAGAACAGAAGCTGGGGCCGGGAAATATATGTTCTTCCCCAGGATAGCCTAAGGGTATCTGTTGAAATTCCAATTATAGTGATTCTACAAATCTGATTTTCCTAAAACAGTTTAGCATCAGAATCACCCGTACATCTTGTTAAAACAGAATGCTAGCCCACCTCTAGAGTTTCTGATTCAACAGGACTGCGGAGGGGCCCAAGCATTTGTATTTCTATTAAGCTCTGGGGTGAAGTTCGTACTGCTAGTCTGAGGACCACACTCTGTAAACCATGACTCTCTGATAACCTTCCCTTTGGATTGCAGGTATGTTTCTCTTCAGGTAACTGGTGTGCTACTGACTAGCTGATAACAGAGTAGCGTTTTCCCAGTTCCCTGTATTATGATTTGAGAGTATGTTTCATCATTGATGATGTATGACAACTGATATTTTATTGCCTCACCCTCTCCCAGGTGATGTTCAATCAATAAACAAACTCCTATAAACTAAAGAAGGAACATATTAAAATCAGCCAGGTGACATATGGTGTGGGGGGGTATCAGGGGGAAGACAGTGTAGCACAAAGAAGGCAAATAGTGACTCTCTGGCATCTTATTACATCGATGGGCAGTGACTACAATGGGGTATGGGGGGACACGATAACAGGGATGAATGTAGTGACTACATTGTTTTTTCATGTGAAACCTTCATAAGAGTGTACATCAATAATACCTTAATAAAAATAAAATTAAAAAAGCCAGGTAGAGAAAACCAGCCTTTTTAAAAATAATTTATTTTCATATCATTAATCTACAATTACATGTGCAATATTATGGGTATTAAACTACCCCTTCATCAGGCCCCCCCCACCAACCCCATTACAGTCACTGTCCATCAGCGTAATGAGATGCTATAGAATCACTACTTGTCTTCTCTGAGTTGTACAGCCCTCCCCATATCCCCCCAACATTACATCTGCTAATCGTAATGCCCCTTTTTCCCTCTTATCTCTCCCTTCTTACTCATCTTCCCCAGTCCCTTTCCCTTTGGTAACTATTAGTCAGTTCTTGGGTTCTGTGAGTCTGCTGCTGTTTTGTTCCTTCAGTATTTTTTCTTTGTTCTTATACTCCACAGATGAGTGAAATCATTTGATAATTGTCTTTTTCGGCTTGGCTTATTTCACTGAGCATAATAGCCTCTAGCTCCATCCATGTTGTTGCAAATGGTAGGATTTGTTTTCTTCTTATGGCTGAATAATAGTCCATTGTGTATATGTACCACCTCTTCTTTATTCATTCATCTACTGATGGACACTTAGGTTGCTTCCATTTCTTGGTTATTGTAAATAGTGCTGCGGTAAACATAGGGGTGCATCTGTCTTTTTCAAACTGGGCTGCTGCAGTGTTAGGGTAAATTCCTAGGAGTGGAATTCCTGGGTCAAATCGTATTTCTATTTTGAGTTTTTTGAGGAACCTCCATACTGCTTTCCACAATGGTTGAACTAATTTGCAGTCCCACCAGCAGTGTAGGAGGGTTCCCTTTTCTCCACATCCTCGCCAACATTTGTTGTTGTTTGTGTTTTGGATGTTGGCCATCCTCACTGGTGTGAGGTGATATCTCATTGTGCTTTTAATCTGCATTTCTCTGATGATTAGCGATGTGGAGCATCTTTTCATGTGCCTGTTGGCCATCTGAATTTCTTCTTTAGAGAAGTGTCTATTCATGTCCTCTGCCCATTTCTTAATTGGATTATTTGCTTTCTGTTTGTTAAGGTGCATGAGTTCTTTATATATTTTGGATGTCAACCCTTTATCAGATACGTCATTTATGAATATATTCTCCCATACTGTAGGATGTCTTTTTGTTCTACTGATGGTGTCCTTTGCTCTACAGAAGCTTTTCAGCTTGATATGGTCCCACTTTTTCATTTTTGCTTTTGTTTCCCTTGCCCGGGGAGATATGTTCATGAAGAAGTTGCTCATGTTTATGTCAAAGAGATTTTTGCCTAGGTTTTTTTCTAAGAGTTTTATGGTTTCATGACTTACATTCAGGTCTTTGATCCACCTTGAGTTTACCTTTGTGTATGGGACTAGACAGTAGTCCAGTTTCATTCTCTTACATGTAGCTGTCCAGTTTTTCCAACACCAGCTGCTGAAGAAGCTGTCATCTCCCCATTGTGTATCCAAGGCACTTTTATCAAATATTAATTGACTGTATATGTTTGGGTTAATGTTTGGATTTTCTATTCTGTTCCACTGGTCTGTGGGTCTGTTTTTGTGCCAATACCAAATTGTCTTGATTACTGTGGCTTTGTAGTAGAGCTTTAAGTCAGGGAGCGTAATTCCCCCTGTTTTATTCCTCCTTCTCAGGATTGCTTTGGCTATTCGGGGTCTTTTGTGGTTCCATATGAATTTTAGAATTGTTTGTTCCAGTTCATTGAAGAAAGCTGTTGGTATTTTGATAGGGATTGCATTGAATCTGTAGATTGCTTTAGGTAGTATAGCCATTTTGACAATATTTATTCTTCCTAGCCAAGAGCATGGGATGCATTTCCATTTGTTAGTGTCCTCTTTAATTTCTCTTAGGAGTGTCTTGTAGTTTTCAGAGTACAGGTCTTTCACTTCCTTCGTTAGGTTTATTCCTGGGTATTTTATTCTTTTTGATGCAATTGTGAATGGAATTGTTTTTCTGATTTCTCTTTCTGTTAGTTCATCGTTAGTGTATAGGAAAGCAACAGATTTCTGTGTGTTAATTTTGTATCCTGCAACTTTGCTGAATTCAGATATTAGTTCTAGTAGTTTTGGAGTGGAGTCTTTAGGGATTTTTATGTACAGTATCATGTCATCTGCAAATAGTGACAATTTGACTTCTTCTTTACCAATCTGGAGGCCTTGTATGTCTTTGTTTTGTCTGATTGCCATGGCTAGGACCTCCAGTACTATGTTGAATAACAGTGGAGAGAGTGGGCATCCCTGTCTTGTTCCCGATCTTAGATGAAAAGCTTTCAGGTTCTCGCCGTTAAGTATGATGTTAGCTGTGGGTTTGTCATATATGGCCTTTATGATGTTGAGGTACTTGCCTTCTATACCCATTTTGTTGAGAGTTTTAATCAGTCTTGGAAGGTTGTATTTTTCTAAGTTGTCCATTTCTTCTAGGTTTTCCAGCTTGTTAGCATATAGATTCTCATAATATTCTCTTATAATTCTTTGTATTTCTGTGGGGTCTGTCGTTATTTTTCCTTTCTCATTTCTGATTCTGTTTATGTGTGTAGATTCTCTTTTTCTCTTAATGAGTCTGGCTAGGGGTTTATCTATTTTGTTTATTTTTTCAAAGAACCACCTCTTGGTTTCATTGATTTTTTTCTATTGTTTTATTCTTCTCAATATTATTTATTTCTTCTCTGATCTTTATTATGTCCTTCCTTCTGGTGACTTTGGGCCTCATTTGTTCTTCTTTTTCCAATTTCAGTAATTGTGTCTTTAGACTATTCATTTGGGAATGTTCTTCCTTCTTTAAATAGGCCTGGATTGCAATATACTTTCCTCTTAGAACTGCCATTGCTGCGTCCCACAGAAGTTGTGGCTTTGTGTTGTTGTTGTCATTAGTCTCCATATATTCTTTGATTTCTGCTTTGATTTGGTTGTTAACCCATTGATTAATTAGGAGAATGTTCTTAAGTCTCTGTGTATTTGTGAACCTTTTTGATTTGTTTCTAAAATTTATTTCTAGTTTTATACCTTTGTGATCTGAGAAGTTGTTTGGTATAATTTCAATATTGTTGAATTTACTGAGGTTCTTTTTGTGGCCTAGTATATGGTCTATTCTGGAAAATGTTCCATGTGCACTTGAGAAGAATGTGTATCCTGTTGCTTTTGGGTGCAGAGTTCTGTAGATGTCTGTTAGGTGTTCTAGTGTGCTATTCAGTGCCTCTGTGTCTTTACTTATTTTCTGTCTGGTTGATCTGTCCTTTGGAGTGAGTGGTGTGTTGAAGTCTCCTTAAATGAATGCATTGCTGTCTATTTCCTCCTTTAATTCTGTTAGTATTTGTTTCACATATGCTGGCGCTCCTTTGTTGGGTGCATATATATTTATAATGGTTATATCCTCTTGTTGGACTGACCCCTTTATCATTATGTAATGTCCTTCTTTATCTCTTGCTACTTTCTTCGTTTGAAGTCTGTTTTGTCTGATACAAGTACTACAACACCTGCTTTTTTCGCTTTGTTGTTTGCATGAAATATCTTTTTCCATCCCTTCACTTTTAGTCTGTGTATATCTTTGGGTTTGAGGTGAGTCTCTTGTAAGCAGCATATAGATAGGTCTTGCATTTTTATCCATTCTGTTACTCTGTGTCTTTTGATTGATGCATTCAGTCCATTTACATTTAGGGTGATTATCGATAGATATGTACTTATTGCCATTGCTGGCTTTAGATTCATGGTTACCAAAGGTTCAAGGATTGCTTCTTTACTATCTAACGATCTACCTTAACTTTCTTGTTAAGTTATTGTAAACACCGTATGATGTTTCTTTATTTCTCTCCCTTCTTATTCTTCCTCCTCCATTCTTTATATACTAGGTGTTTTATTCTTTGCCTTTAGTTAGTATTTGCATGGTCTGCTTTCTTTGCTATGATTTTATTTTCTCTGGTGATATCTTTTTAGTCTTAGGTGTGCTTCCCTCTGGAGCAGTGCCTTTAAGATATCCTGTAGAGGTGGTTTATGAGAGGAAAACTCTCTCAACTTTCGCTTGTCTGGAAATTGTTTAATCTCTCCATCATATTTAAATGATAATCGTGCTGGATACAATACTCTTGGTTCGAGGCCCTTCTGTTTCATAGTGTTAAATATATCATGCCATTCTCTTCTGGCCTGTAAGGTTTCTGTTGAGAAGTCTGATGATAGTCTGATGGGTTTTCCTTTGCAGGTGATCTTTTTTCTCTCTCTAGCTGCCTTTAATACTCTGTCTTTATCTTTGATCTTTGCCATTTGAATTATTATGTGTCTTGGTGTTGTCTTCCTTGGGTCCCTTGTGTTGGGAGATCTGTGGGCTTCTGTGGACTGCGAGACTATTTCCTTCCCCAGCGAGGGAAAGTTTTCAGCAATTATTTCTTCAAAGACACTTTCTATCCCTTTTTCTCACTCTTTTTCCTCTGGTACTTCTATAATGCGAATATTGTTCCGTTTGGATTAGTCACACAGTTCTCTTAATATTCTTTCATTCCTAGAAATCCTTTTATCTCTCTCTGCCTCAGCTTCTCTGTATTCCTGTTCTCTGATTTCTATTCCATTAACAGTCTCTTGCATCTCATCCAGTCTGCTATTAAGCCCACGTATTGCTTGTCTGATTTCTGCATTGTCTTTCCTCCCTTCCCTCACTTCCTCCCTCTGTTCTTGCACATTTCTCTGTAGGTCCATCAGCATGGTTATGACTTTTATTCTGAATTCTTTTTCAGGAAGACTGTGCATTTCCATCCCTTCAGGCTCCCTCTCTGGGGTTGTCTGGTTGATTTTAGTCTGGACCATATTCCTCTGTCTTTTCATAGCTATAGAAGTGGTCGCTGGTAGTTGCTACATGTGTCAGCTGGGCTCTTTAAGACTTTAAAAAGAGAAAAAAAAAAGAAAGAAAAGAAAAAACAAAAAACAAAACAAGAAAAAACACCCACCGGGAGTAGATTCTGTGGGGATGCTGTAGGTGGCGCTGTTGCCCCACTATTCCGCAGCTGTAGCCGTGCCACTCCGCAGGACCCTTTATAGTTCTGGCCGGGGTGGGAACGAATGGGAGGCTATTGATCTCTGTGTGAAGTTGATGTGCGGCCACCCTTTCTCACTCGCCAGCTAAGTGGTCCGAAACTCCCCAGGACTCCCAGCCTGCTGGGCTGAGTGTGCCGGGGTAATCCGGCTCCTCCGCTGGGCTCCTGTCTCTTTACGACCGCTGAAGAAAGTGCACGTTTTTCTTTTTTTTTTTTTCCTTCCCAGGAACCAGCTGCAAGCACCCTGGCATGTTCCCTGCTGAGATCCTGCCCCTCTATCTCTCCAATATCCGCTACATGGCACTATGTGTGTCAGCGCTCCCCACGCAGATCACCAGGGCTGGTTATTTTGTGGGGTGTACTTCCACTCCCTCCCGGCTCTGAATCCTCTCCTCCCTCCGTGTGCTGGGGTGGGTGAGTGCTCGGGTCACGCCGGGTTGCGGCTCCGTATCTTACCCACTTCTTGGGGTGCCGTGTCCTCTTGGGTGTAGCTGCACGCTGTGCGCTTTCCTGTGTATTCTGGTCTCTCTTTTAGGAATAGTTGTATTTGCTGTATTTTCGTAGATAAATATAGTGTTGGGAGATTTCTGCCGCCCTGCTCATGCCGCCATATTCCAGGAAGTCCCAGCCTTTTTTAATACAAACTCTCACTTTCTAATTTTCTGTTTTAGAAGGCTAAGTTTTCGTATGTCTAGATCTCCAAGAGCAGGTGCAGCTAGCCATTATTACTCAGAAATGCAAGCCAATTTCAATATCCACGGCAGAATTTGAGAACATCTAAATTCATTATCATCTGAAATACCACCTAACTAACGTGGTTGCTAGAAGTTGGAGTATGAATTGACTGATAATATTTCCTCATTCCAGGTATATTTATTGAGTGGCCCCTGTACACAGGCACTAAGTAGGAACTGTATGAGACAGTGCCAAGAGGTCTCTGAAGCAGATTCTTCTCTCAGAGAGCTCAGAGTCTAGTGGAGCCTAGATGGAGGATGGCACTGAAGAATGAATGGAGCAAAGACTGGAAAGGTAGAGGTCCTCATTGGCCCATGCTGTAGTTCTCAGTTACCAAGACCAGCCGTGAAGTTGTCAAGATAATTACCCCATCTGACATGGAAGGCCTAAGAGACCATGTTGGAAGTTCAGTTGGAATTCACATGGTTCCTGGTCTCAAATACCTTTATTTGTCAGTCTAGCCAGACAATT
Source organism: Smutsia gigantea (assembly GCA_032199065.1). Taxonomy (NCBI): domain Eukaryota; kingdom Metazoa; phylum Chordata; class Mammalia; order Pholidota; family Manidae; genus Smutsia; species Smutsia gigantea. The sequence continues at coordinate 126,759 of JAVSCE010010688.1, read as the reverse complement.
TTACTCTATACAACCACTGTCATAAGAAGTCAAGGGTTAATGCTGAGTGGAGAGCGAAATACCATAATGTTTTAAAATTATCCTTGCATGACAGCCCTACCTTTATTCCAAAGCTAGACAGTTAATAGCCATTGAACCATGTGATAGAGTGAAAACTCTAATTGTTGTTGTGACCTTGAATCTAATAGGATAGATAACTGAACTTTGACAGAGAGAGGAAGAAAGGAGAGGACTTACTCCCTCCTCTGATCCTCCCTGGCACAGGGTCCCATCCTATGTTTCTCTGGAAATGAAGAATAGAAGAAGAAAACCCAGTATCTTAAGATACACCCAAGAGAATGTAACAAAAAGAGGATACTTGGTATGCCAACCTGCTAACAAGTTAATATTAAACAAGTTTCCATCTCCCCTTTACTCTAGGCAAAAGTTCTATTTTTAAAATTGAGTAACCAACAATATTCTTTAACATTTTAATAATAGAACATAAAGTATAAAGTTCAACCAACTTGGTACAATGCTTTTTATTTTTATGTTTTCATCAACAAATATAGTGATTCCTCTACATAAAAACAGGTTAGGCCGATTTGTTATTTACTTTTTTATCATACAAAAAATATATATAAACCTTGCAAATATTTGTAAAATACCAAAGAATATACATTAAAATATGAAAGTCCCCTTTATTCTCCCAATTCTGAAGTAACCCCTATTAACAGTTTGGCCTCTATCTTTCCAGTTCTGTATGTGTGTTCATATTTATGTACACATATACATAGGTTGGGATGTTAAAAACATAAGTGGTATAATATTATACTTACTATTTTTTAATTTCTTAAATTTAATAAAAATTCTCGAATCTTTCCCAGTATATATATGGGTCTATATGTTCTCTTTAAAGACTCCTTACTGTTGTTTGATATGAAATATCAAATTTCATCACTCATGAAAATGGACACCAAGTCATTTTATTTTTCTATTTCAACAGTGGTGTGGTTAATACCCTTATGCATATGATCCTTTTGCATATGTGTGTTTTTTATAGAAGTCATTCCTCAAAGTAGAAGTAGTGGATACCTACATTATTTCCAACCTTTAGATATTATGAACAGTACGGTAAGGAACTATCTTGGTTTTCAGATGTTCTTTTAGAAATCACCTTTTTTTTTTTTTCAAAAGAGTATTAGATAACCAGATAGGGTACCTGAGTTCTAATTCTTAGCTTTGTGAACTCTCATAAATCTCATTTACCTTGTCAGAACTAGGATTCCTAACCTTTAAGTTAAAAAAAATAAAGATAAAATAATTTAAAGAAAAATTGAAGTACATCAGTGCTCAAGTCTCTCCTAACTCCAAAATTTTATTATATAAAAATCAAAAGAAAAAAGGTATTTTTCTGGGGAGAAAGCAATACAATCAAAAAAGATAATCACATAAATAAATATTTATAAGACGACCAATAACTGAGTTCAATTCAACAAAGATAAGATACTGCTCCTACCCTTAAAGATCTTACAATCTAAGAAGTGGAAAAAACAAATCCATAACTAATTATAAGGCAGAATATGGGTGTTTAAAAAAGTTCAAACAAAATCTTCTGTTGAATGTGTAGAATTTTAAACCTGGACATAGGAAATATTCTCAATGAGGTCCTTACATAAATATGGAGCCTCAAAAAAAAAGAGTCAAATACTCTTGGAAGCTAAATGCTAAAATATATCATTTCCAATGTGATCTCTTCCAAGTTTACTAATGCAGCTACTTTCATTCTACTTATAGGTGCTGTGGAGAGGGTGAAGAAAATCCGAGATTATGCTTTTGTGCACTTCAATAACAGAGAAGACGCAGTTGAGGCTATGAAAGCTTTAAATGGGAAGGTAAAGTGAGACAAAGAAAAAATATATACAGATACCATCAGAGTTTGGTGTGGATGTTTTATTCAAAAGATCTACCTCCCTCAGACTTTCTCTGTCTCTGACTCTGACATGGCTCCCTCAGTCCACTTAAGTAAGAGAAGAATGGTGGACAACACAGTGGAGATGTGGCTCATATACCCAGTCTCCCTCTAATCTTGGCTGATTTGGGCAGGTCACTAGTCCTCACTTTCCTTAGAAAGAAGAGATTGGAGCAGACTGCTTCAAGGTGTTTTTCCCCATCCTAATTTTCTCTCATATTTCAAGGAGGTCATCACCTTTGTAGTGCAGTATGTCGCAGGCTGATGATCAGAAAAGATGTCAAGGTAGCTGTTATCACTCTGCTACCCAGTCTGATCTTCCAATTCTGGAAGGCTTAGAATCTGTTCACCTTGCCAAGATTAAGTTCTGGGGAAAGACTAACTTCCATATCCTTACTTCTGATTTGTATGTAGAAACCAATATAATGTTTACTTTTCAGGGCAATAAATATTAAAACCCTTCTGTAGACCACTTATCTTGCTAAAAATAATGTCTGGAATACAAAAAGAATCAAACCAAAAATGCTTGTCAAAGAGCTAAAAGTATGTCAGAGGAATAACAAGGACACAAACACTTTTGCAAAATACAGCCAGTAAGTTTCATTTAAAAAAAAAGAAGATAAAAATATTCTAAGAAAGGAGGAGTGGGCCATAAAGAATCAGAAAACTGTCATGAATATGAGAGGATAATATCTATAAGAAGTCATGAAATTTTGCAGGATTCCAAAAGAAAAATCATGGAAAAGGAGAGACAGTCTTAGAGGCACATAATTTGGAAAGAGCAAGATATGACTGGAGAACAGTGAAAATAAATCGATTTGGTTAGAGCATCGTGCGCAAGGCTTCTTGTCCAACCTGGCATCAACTAGTCCTAACCGCAGCCAGGTGGCAAACGAGCGAACTACAAAAGTGAGAGTGTGGGGTAGGGAAATCAAAGGAGATGGTGCAGGAACCTAAGGTTCATGGCTCTCAGGAGTCGAGGAGACAAAGGGTTGGAGAAGTAATGGTAAACCTAAAAGAGAAAGGATTTTATAGAGTGGATCGCTGAGAGAATTAGTGATCTTTGGTCAATAGACAGAAACAGACCAACATAACCTCTTAAAGAGGGAGTCAGGAGAAGAAATGGCTCAAACTCACTGTCCTCTCTCTCCCCAACCTCCTGCCAGGGCTTCCCATGAGCCAAATCCAACCCAGAAGGCTCAGGAGCCCTGAAGAGGGTGCCATGCAGGGCAGAGAGGCTTGGGGCAGGTGGGGAGCGAATGTGGAGGGCAAAGGCAGGATCTCCCAGTGCGGGTCCTCCAGACACAGTGGGGCCTGGGCTTAGAAGCTATTCCGGGGCCTCCAGGAATGCTTGAGGCATGGGGGAAAAAAGTACTAACTCCAAAATATTTTTTTTAAACTGCAAAGCAAAAATTAATGCATATTTAAATACATGTCTATGAAGCAAAGCATTATTTCATCTTCATTGATGTTATTATATTTAATATCATAAAAATGTTATCTGAAAACAATTTGTAGGTTAGTTTCTCAGTATGAAAACATTCCTGAAGATATGTGATGATTGCTGAGAAGGGACAAGTCAATCATCAACCGAATGCTAATTACACTGGAATAATTACAATGGACAAGTATTCAAACTGTTCCTAATTTTTACAGCTAGATATATTTATAGCTAGATATTTTTATAGCTAGATATTTTTATTGCAATTATACATATATTATGTACTCAAATATATATTCAATATTATTATCAAATATATACTAAATATTGTATTTAATTATAATGCAGTAAGGGAAAATCAAAAGTAAGTTTGCCTAAAATTGATTTATTAGACAAGGGGAGATCTTAAAGTTTTTTGTGCAATGAAGTAATTATCACATTTACAATTTAGGTAAATTAATCTATTAAGATTGAAGGTCTACAGAGTAGGGATAGAGATATAGTTGGAATTAGTTAAGAAGCTATGACAGTCCCCCAAATGAGAGGAAATAAGAGCTTGAACTAGGACAGGAATGGAATGTAGGAGAAAGTTCTACACAGGTACACAGGACTATGGGAGATGGATTCTAAGGACAGAGGGACTAATTGGATGTAGGAGTAAGAAAGAAGGATGAGTCTTTATAGGTTTTAATTATGGGAGACCAGATAATACTGTGAGGCAAGTAGGAAGGGAAGCCCATTTAGAGTGAAAGGTGACAAACTGAGCTTTGCACATGATTATTCCTTTATTATGTAAATACTTGTGGATGTCTATAATGTACAAGAAATTTTGCTTGGCTTGGGAGCATACAGATTAAGAAGATACTGCCCTAGCTCTTGAAACTACTAAACCAAATAAGTGAATACAATATTGACTTTAAACACTGTTAGAAGAGCAGAGGAATACAAAATAAAATCTATTATGATAAGAAATCTGAATTTGCAGTAAGGAATAATTCCATTAAAAATATCTCTTTATAGGGAAAAAGGGGCATTACGATTAGCAGATGTAATGTTGGGGGGGCACGGGGAGGGCAGTACAACTCAGAGAAGACAAGTAGTGATTCTATAGCATCTCACTACGCTGATGGACAGTGACTGTAATGGGGTTGGTGGGGGGGACCTGATGAAGGGGTAGTTTAATAATCGTAATATTGCACACGTAATTGTAAATTAATGATAATAAAATAAATTATATTTAAAAATATATATATCTCTTGATGTGCAAATGCCTATAAGCAGAGACCTATTTGGGTCTCCAATCTTCCTCAAAACAAGACTGAAGATAAAGAAGCTTATATTCAAGGCACCCATTCCTCAATACTCCTAAGTCTATTTCTTCTAAGTACATCAACATCAGTATAACGTAGTTGAATATCAGTTGTATTCTCTCTCTCTCTGTGTCCCATCTAACATATCTGATACTGGCTCTTGCTACTAAAAAGCTACATAGATGTATGAAACTAAGAGAAAGTTGCCCAAGAGGATGACCAAAATGGTTAGGATGACTATGAAGCATAATCTTCATTCAGCAGACTTCAATGATCCAGGAACCACTGAATTGCTCATGAAATCATGAGCTGCTGTGAACGTGAATTTCTTCAGGAACACTTTACATAATTTCTTTTCTTTGTACAAAATAGAGGCTCATAATAGTCTTATTTGAAATAAGCTACAAATGTTTCCTCGCAATAGCTTGTCTCTTTGATAAGAAATACATCAACCCGTCAAGTATTTGGTAAGTGCTATCTGTCTCTTGTGTATGCAAGCAATACATGAAAGTGAGTCATGCATGTACATCTACACACAGCCGTTATTCTCAACATCTGGATCTGTTTGCAAAATGTCAAAAACTTATGTCAGACAAGAACCACTCCAATAATTCTTGAGGACAAGTTTTAAGTCGTGCATGACTTGAGAAATTTCAGTACTGCCACTACCATCCCATTTATTAGCTTCCAATGGTTAAGCAGATCAAAAAGTTTCTGTACAAGGATCTGTGAAGGACAGGGCAATAGCCTCCTTGAATTCTCTTCCTTAAGTAAAGCTCCACTTTTAAGCCTCTTTTCTTTTCCAATAAAAACTTACCTATTGTGTAGCTGCTGTAAGATGTAAGACATTTAGATCTCTGGTAGCTGGAAAGGCCCAACTCAACTGCCCATGCCAAGGTGCTACCTGCTGACAAGATATCTTTACTGGTTTCTTTTCACCACATATTACTGTGCTAGGTTGTGCAGATCATATTCCACCCACAATTAACCTCAGATTTCTTAGAATTATATAATTATACACATATGTAATTTAAAACATATATATCACATAAAACTATTCCGTAATTCTCTGAGTGACTGTATTCAGATAATAAATTTATAATCAACATATCAAGGAACAGTGGGCAATTTGTAACTGTCAAACCTGTTGTCCTATTATGATGTGCAATTTACCAACAAAACCACTCAGGGAAAACTGAGCTGGCATACACACACAAACCTACGCAGAGACAAGATACACATAAGTGGAATAGTCAACAGAGCAGCAAACTCACACTTCGCGGGAAGCATTTTACCAGGGCTCAGCCACACTTGGCTGTGTTCATACCTTTTCATGTTGCTTTTTCCTTGCTCTCTACAACAGGTGCTGGATGGGTCCCCCATCGAAGTGACTCTAGCCAAACCAGTGGACAAGGACAGTTATGTTAGGTACACACGAGGCACTGGTGGAAGGGGCACCACACTGCAAGGAGAGTACACCTACTCTTTGGGCCATGTTTACGATCCCACCACAACCTACCTCGGAGCTCCTGTCTTCTATGCCCCCCAGGCCTATCCAGCAATTCCCAGCCTTCATTTCCCAGCCACCAAGGGACATCTTGGCAACAGGGCCATTATCCGAGCCCCTTCTGTCAGAGGTAATACCAATCAGCTCTCGCCCTAGGAATAACTCTATGATTTCTAATGATTTGTACTGCAATAGCCTTAGATAAATTGGATGGGTCCACTGAGAGAAAAATACTGGAAAATTGGTTATTAAAAATCAAATATTACATCAATAGTTTCCCTTCCATAGGAATCTTTTTTCACATTACAACTGGTTATTGAAAAAGTATGGTCAGACATAATACAAATGAGTCTAACGCACACATTTGATCTTTTCAAGGGCCCATGAAATTTGCACAAACCAATTATTAGCATATCCCTTATCACTGGACCACCCTATTGCGGTCATATATGACTCATTAAAAACTTTCAAGTGAGAGTAGTATGTTCCAATGGAAACCATTTATCTCAAATAGCAAAAACATGTCAAGGCACATATGTATTTGATGGTGGCTCAGTGGCATCACGATCATATATAAATCACAAATTACCACAAATATATCCTAACAGAGATATAAGATACTCTTCTCTGACCTACCCCAAAAATATGTGCTATACCTTCTAAAAAGCCACACTATTAAGAAAATCATCTTATGTCTCTCCAGGATGTAGAGAACTAAACAATAAAGTCCAAACGGTGGGGGGGGACCCTCAATCTGACTGCTGAACAGTAAATTTTTCCTATTGAAAACTCTATGAGAATTCCAAGTATTCAGTTTTCAGCTAGTTCAAGCAATATAGGAGATAAGCCGAGCATATTACTGTGGGAACAATTATCTTAATGTGTTTTACTCCTTTTCAGGGAAATTGAATTGACAACCCTAGGACCTCTAGTCTTCAACAGCCTTAAAAATTCCATATTCATAAAACAATCACCCCAAAATTATAATGCAAAAAGAAATCATCAGGATTTCCTTTAGGATAATTTGTCTGTATGAAGACAAATTATGTCACTAAAACATTATGCATTTATAATCTAAAATCACATCATTAAATAATCTATACCTTAAATATAAGTTGTCAACCAGTTGTAATGTAGGAAAAAGCAAACTCAACTTCAAGTGAAAAAATACCCTTATAACAAGAAAGGAATCAATGATGATGTTCATGGATGAAGGGTAATCAACTTAATTTTTTATCTCTTTGTGCCACCAATAGGAAATCAAGGTAACAAAGTGACAAAACAAAAAATCAAAAGGAATCTATTAATGAAACTCAATGGAAATGTAAGCCTCACATTGACAGAATATAACGGAGAAAATGGTTAACTTAAAAATATATTTCCTAAATGCTGGTTTTCTAACAAGTCATTGAGATGCAGTTATTGGGGAGCTAGAATTTACTACTGATCAGTGACAAAGTGCAAGACTGATTTTTAATATTTGGGGTCATATCATGCTGGGATGTTTTAATAAACACCTTTCCAACATTTATTAGTCTACAAAAAAAAAATCAACAGAAGGTTAACTGAAGACAGAAACTGTAAAATTTTTCCCTGTACCAAAGTTTTAAAGTTGCTTGTGTACTCATCAATAGCTTTGATAGTATTACTTTCTTCCACAGATGTTAAAAGAAAAAAAAAAAAGACACCTAGGGCAAACCCCACCTGATGTTGAGTTTCATTACATTAGAATCCTAGAGTTCTCTACCCATCTTCAGAGCAATCATCAATGTGACTTGGGCTAACTTTTCCATTACAGTAAGATTCAGGGTGATTTTCTGGTGGTTTGATTCAGTTTAATGCCTTCTTACATCCCTAGAAATTTACATGAATGTACCTGTAGGGGCTGCGGGAGTGAGAGGACTGGGCGGCCGTGGCTATTTGGCATACACAGGCCTGGGTCGTGGATACCAGGTCAAAGGAGACAAGAGAGAAGACAAACTCTATGATCTTTTACCTGGGATGGAGCTCACCCCGATGAACCCTGTCACTTTAAAACCACAAGGAATTAAACTCGCTCCCCAGGTAGGTAATGTTATTCCAAAGATAGTTTCTTTAAGTTTAAGTTAGGCTAAAGACCATCAGTCACCTTTCATCAAATGATTTGACTTGATCCCTTCCTGGGCTATGGTATTGTTTTGTTTTGTTTTGTTTTTTTAAACAGATAAAGAGGACAATCAACATAACAGACTGTGAGAGAAGGCTGGGTGTTGAGTGCCATTGTTCCATTATAGACCCTTTCTGTTTTCTAATGATGAAGCTGACACCTTAAATAATCTTTCACTGAAATGCAAAGATCCTGAGAGCTATTAAGAATTATCAACCAATACCTTAATGGAAATAAAATGGAGGGGCAACCCTAATTCAGAATAGATGTCTATTGTATGTGAGCCAGGTCGGTTAGCAAATGACAAGGAATGAACAGACCATTTAGGACATCTGTTCTTGGAAACACTGTTTAGGAGAAGACACCATGCTATCCATGGTGATATCTTTGCTCATATTAACTATGATATGCCATCACTCATATCAAACTGACTCTTCAATGGTGATTAAATTTGGGTAGTGGCATTATGATAAATTTTTACTGTTTTCGCTTCACAGTTCTAAATTTCCATGTTTCTGCATGAGGCTGCAGTTTTTATTATTGGAAAATTAGAAGTTGTAAAAGTCGTTCCAGAATGGAAAGTGAATAACAGTTAATAATAACACAAGACAGGATCTATGTTAACCCTTAGAAGTTCCCTAAGGATGTGCAGTACATGCTGGTCTCTCTGCACAGACACTTTGGCTGAGTAAGAATACCCAGTTGCTCAGTTACCGTTTGTGTACCCTAAAGGAAACATCCCTGCTCTCACCCCAAATGTGTAGACCTCAAATCTATGGAAGTAGCCTTATGATTGCAGTATTAAGCAGAAAACTTGGTTCTCTAAAAGCTCATTTTGACTATTTTTTTTTGTAGAATTAATGGCTTTCTTATAGACACAAATTAGTTCATCTAAGGTTTCTGCTAACCCTACTCAGGCAACTAAAAAAAAGGATGCCTATCAGAATGGTAAATGGCAATCATTTGTTTATCCGAAAACCATTTACTGGGTATTCATTATGCACCAAGTATTGTGCTAGTGTCTGGGGATGGAAAAGTGAATATAAGACAATCTTTGCCATCAAACTTCATAGGGCAATCGAGCGAGAGGACACTGACACATAAACAGGTAATTATAATAAAATCTAGCAAGTACTATGACAGAGCTTTGCTCAGAAAACACAAAAGCTAGCCACCCCATCCATCTTGGGTTAAAACCCAAGGCAAGACACCTAATTAAAGTACACGGAGACTTGGAAACCTTTTTTAAAAATTAAAAATAATAACAATCATAAACTCTGTGTAACAGTTCTAAGAACTGCTATAGCATGAATAATGATCTCTGCTTTTGATATTATTCCTATGTTAGAAATTGGTCGTGCTTTATATTAACATGTGAGCAAACATCTCTATCGACTAGTCAAAGTCATTTAATTAAACTTGACTCTGAATTTCTGCAACTATGGCTTAGAACTTGAAGACCATGCCAAGCCCAACCAAGATAGATGGAGCCTTAACAACTCCATAGCGAAGTTCTGAACTTCCAAAGAGAGCAGAGGGTTGAGTACTGCCCTGCAGAGTCAGTAGGCAGAAGTTGTACTGCTTTAGCACGTGTGAGCACACTGGGCATGAACAAACAGGCAGAAGATCTGCCAGCTAAAGCATTTTACTATTGCCCAGGAGCCTCACAGAGTGCTCTGAAGATGACAAGAGTCATTACAGAACTAACAGTATTAAAAAGAAAAAATTAACAGAGAAGATAGGAGCTATCTACAAATTTAATAAACTGGAAAATGCCATGCTATTGCAGCTGGATTAGATCAGAACGAATGAGATAAGAAGGTCTGTAGGTTCACCCTGGGGCATTGTTCTGTCCCAAAGAGAGATTTTTTTTTCAGACCTTTGCCCTGTTTTACACAGTTTACTGAATCTGCTGAGTAATGGGAGCATTGGGGCTTGTAGGCCACCAAAAAATGGCTTTAGGATGAAAAAAATGTGCCTTTAACTTGATAATGGGGGGAGTCTAGTAACCATAATGTTGCTCATGTAATTGTACATTAATGATACCAAAATTAAAAAAATATAAGCCTTTAGACAAGACTCAGTTTGGAGTAATTATAGAAAAAGGGGGGAAAAAAGTATGCAGAAAGATTCTAAAAAAGAGATAGTTGTAAAAATAGCCAGAAGGGGTGTTTTGCCAAACAAAGACATTGCAACTGTCAACACCCATCTATTAATGTTCACCAGTAAATACTAACCCATTAAACTTTTTAACTTTATTTTTTTGAAAATGTGAAAACCCTATAACAAATGACATAAAATAAGAATAGTCTTAGGTAATTTTCTCTAAACCATTATTAACAGAAGGATTGAGGATAATAATGAATAAATCCAGCCACACAGTGCTGGAATATCATTTTTTAACTGGAATAAATATATAAAATCCTAATATTAAATTATTGGTAAAAAGTTACAGCTAATGGACTAAACTAAAAACATATTAGAATAAATGGTGTGAAAATGATTTTTGTGAATTAATAGACATAACACTTTAAATGGAGTTCAAATTGAGTTCATCTTAAGTTTTATGAGTCATTAAACCATGTGGCATTTTATATCTTCTTCTATTAGCTTAACCTCTGATGATTAGAATTTTAAAACCTGAAAGCTAGGGAAATAATGCAAATGTGACATTTGAAAGGGAAATCACTTTTTTTACTCTTGTAGATATTAGAAGAAATTTGTCAGAAAAATAACTGGGGACAGCCAGTTTATCAGCTGCATTCTGCCATTGGACAGGATCAAAGACAACTATTCTTATACAAAATCACCATTCCTGCTCTGGCCAGCCAGAATCCAGCCATGTGCGTAGCTTCTCCAAATCCCTGATCATTCAGATGTTAGAATGAGAGCCTCCTGTATGTTAAGGGTATTGGACCATTTTCTAAATAAGATAAATATCCAAGTATACTACCTATTCATTGTTCATTCAATGCAACCATTGAGATGTGTAGTTGGGATGTATGTGCCTGCTATCAGACTGGCATCTCAAAGCTCCCAAATTTTATATAGACAATGAAGACTGGGTAGTATAATCAACCAATGGAAAACTGCAGATGTTAAATGTAAAAAGTGCAAATGTAAGAAGTGAAAACTATAACCATTCTCCAAAATGTGTAGTATTTAGGTTGAGCCCTATGAAATTGCCATTTTACAGATTACCACTGTGTCCTGTCATTTTACATTTTGGACCAAAGATATAACCTCTCTGTTGGTGGACACCGTTTTTGGAATTTTACATTGAGCCTGATTTCTACATATTTTAGTACTGTGTTTCACATGTACTTTAGAAAAGCCATGTAATAAGTTAAAAGCATGCTACAGGAATGTCTTCAAACACCACTGGTTCTAGGTCTATTGACAGATAGTCCCACATGCATCTATATTTGGAAGCTTTAAAAGCAAAAAGAATGAAAAATACCCACGCAAAGGTCCATTATCTAATCATCTTAAAAAGCTCACAGCACCATAGATTTCCACCTGTCTCGGTAGCACAAATTTAAAATGCCTACTCTGGCTGCCTTTCCAGCCACCCTTTCACACCTCCGAAGCTGAGCGCCTATGTGGACGAAGCAAAAACCTATGCAGCCGAGTACACCCTGCAGACCCTGGGCATTCCCACAGAGGGCGCTGACGCTCCCACTGCAGCTGCGGCCGCGCCTACCGCTCCTGCTTTTCCAGGTAAGGTAAACTGCGCGAGAATCGGCACCCTGCAGAGAAACCCTCCTTAGTACCATGGACTCAGAGTCGCTGGTGAACGCGACCTACAATAAATCTGATTCACATCATCTGTGTTCAAAAAGAATCTGCCACATGAGTGAAGCATTAAGGTATGAGGCCAGAGAACTGAGCTGGGCAGCACCACGGGTCTCAGCTCAGCTTTAAGCAGCTGTGGGATCTCAAACGAACCAGTCTCTCTGTGTCTGGCTTGCTCTGGCTCCGTTTTTACTTTCAGTAGGAGAGCTTGGAGCTACCTATTGATAGCTGGTGTCTTTTGAACACTTACTGTGTGCCAGGCACTCACATAAATGCTCAGCATGCTTTATATTATCTCAGTAATGCTCATGGCAGGACAAGAGAGAGGTTCTAGCACAATGTCCATTGTATACTGAGGAACCCAAGTACTGGAAGCATGGAAGAATTGGGCCGAGGTCAAGCAGCTTTTAAGCAATCCTTGGGCATCCTCCTCAGTTTTAATCTCTGATCTACTCGGTCCTACCTCATCACTTTGCTTTCTGAAAGAAATGGTAAATCACATTTTTCTTTAATTAAGTCAAAAACTGTGTGCAAGAGAGAAAGAATGAGAAAGAAAGATCCTTACAATATGTGGAATATCAGGCCTCATTTTATCTGTTCTATAATTTTGGTCTGGAGCATATGTTGATTGCTTAAAGTAAAGCCTATCTGTAAGTCAATATGCCTTTAAGGTCACATTTAAAAGGCTTTTCCCCACTTATGACATACCCACAATAAATGCTAATAATTAAAAATGAATCCTCTGGAGATGAAAGGGGACCAGACAGAAATTTATTTTGGAAATTTTTCTTTAGTAGTTTGAGTAACTCCATTCTCTTTTTAGTAATAGTTTCTTTTGAAGAAATCTGTCATTTTGACTTAGTTGTGTCGACATACCTCCCGTAAGACCAACTCAGGGAGTTCTAACTAGACCTAGTAATATGACATTCCCATCAGTTGATTAATTCATATATTGGTCATGTATAGATGTGAGAACTGCTATATTCCTCACATCCATAACACCTAGGTTTGCTCTGGTTTTCTTTTATTTCTCAAAAATTGGAACTGTATCCTCCATTATAGCAGGTGAGGCTGCACTAATCCTGCCTCACATGAGAATGTGACCTCAATTCCAGCTTTGCTCTGCAGAGTATGGGGATGGCCAGTGCGCCCCTGCACGGTTACCAAGGCAACAACCACCACTGCATGGGGCAGGGTCTCTGCTGGGCCGTACCAGGGCCGTCAGCCCCACACTGGCTGGCTTTCCATAAAACCTGGCATTGACATGTCAGTCTACCGGGGACTTCTTCCAGGGTTTCTAAGTTCTTGGAGGAAGCTGAGCCCCTGTCCTGCAAACAGTTGCATCCCCAAGACACCTAACTGAAGATGCTATAAAAATAAAGGAGCCAGAGTCCGGAGAATTTTAAAGTTTGCTTTCACCCTGGGAGAGATTTGCTTTAAAACTTAAGAATGTTTATCTTATCTTCACTTCTATTTGCTCCTGCAAGAAGGAAACAATATTTAGGGCATGAGAGTTGTCTTGGGAATGCCTAAGAATTTGAGAGCATCTCTTATGGCACTGCTGTGGAGTCAAGCAAAGAATAATAGTCTCCAAGGGAAGAATCTGTTCGAAACACTAATACTTTTGCACTTAAAAAATTAGCCAAATTGGAAAAGAAAATTCAAAATCCCTGAAGATAAAATCTACACTACACATACATACACACACACACACACACACACACATACTCGCACATATATATTACTTACTTACTTTAGCAATACTACTTCCAAAATGTTTTAAGTAATTGTTAACACATTTCTCATATCCTTGGAAAATATGCCAAACTTCACTAGTGCATTAGTCAGCATTACTGCCCAACGTGCATGAGCCAAGTAGTGGATTCAATTTTTAAAAAAATAGTCCAGCCAGCTTCCTGCCATCACCTCCTGAGAAGCCACCAGAAAGAAATCAGTGTGTCTGGGCTTGGGCAGACTTCCACAGCACAGAAACCAAATGGGCTTTTTTTTTTTTTTTTAAGAAATCAGGTCTCCTCTTGCTGCCTAAGTATACTTTTCCCTTTTTCTTGTTATCTTCTACAATTTTGAATCTCAGAAATAGCCAGGTTTTTCTCTAAAACTTTAACAGGAAAATATTGCTCTTAGATAATAGCTGTTAAGCTCTTTTCTCCCAGTGAATGTTAATCGGTAGACATAATACTACTGTGAAAACACACGATTTCCTTACCACTCAAACCCCTTGGTTGTCCGATGGTGAGGATGAAGCCTCCAGTTGCACCAAGGACAGCTAGATGGTGGGGTGAGAAAATCTTTTTTGCCCTTCATAATTAGGTCTAAATTTGGACATGCTAGGGATTTGCTTCTTTGGTGTTACATGGAAATATGCTAAAACTTCGAATAGTCCTCCTACTGGTCTACCCAGTCCCTACACATCCCTCTTGGGTAAAAGCAATGGCTTTTGATATTTCATTTAGGTGGGGGTAGGGTGCCAGACGCACAGATGCCCACCTCTCATGACCTACCAACCCATCAGTCGCCTCCCCTCCCTTGTAAATTCTGGCACCCTCTGAAGAAGTTCTAAATCTCAAGCTTTAATCAATTCAGTGCCCTGCTAAGTTTCTGTCTCATGGAATCTATCCCCAAAGTTTCTGATTCTCAAAGTGTGAAGTGATTTTGACCCAGGTGGTTGAAGGAATACTGTCTCCTAGCCAATTGGTCCAGATGTTATATCCCTTGAAAGAATCTTTTAAAATGTACATATTAATTTCTGGCTGTAAGCAATATGTTAGATTTTCACATTCCAAAAAGAAGAGGAGAAGCCACCAGGGAGCAAATCTGAATCTCTTTCATGAAGTTCTCTCTGCCTCCTCCTCCAGGATATGCTGTCCCTAACCCAACTGCACCAGTGTCCCCAGCCCAGCTCAAGCAAGCCATGACCCTTGGACAAGACTTAGCAGCATATACGACATACGAGGTCTACCCAACTTTTGCAGTGACTGCCCGAGGGGATGGATATGGAGCCTTCTGAAGATATCTTTCTTTAATTTAAAAATAAGACACAAAGGAATTAAACCTCTAACTCTGTCCACTAATGACCACAAGTAATACTAAAGTAATGCCTGTCCTGAGACTGTATAGCTGTATAGTAAATTGTAGAATCGTGATAGGAGAATGTTTTTCCTGATGAAATCAAATGTCAAGAAGCCTTCTAACAGAAAGCTAAAAAGCCACTACCCCCCAAAATTTTTCTTCCGAGGTTCCTGAGTGTGTTAGAAGTGTGTGTACAAACCCTAACAAAGTAGAGATTTTTTTAGCCAGCAAGAATCCAGGGGCTAAGCAGACCTGGGCAGTCAGTAACTACAAAGGGAGGCAAGTGAACTACAGGATCTTAACCGTGGCTTACAGCTACCTTTGTGGTACGCTAACAGGCAGAGGGAAGGAGGGAAGATGCCCTCAACATGTCCCCCAAGGCCCATTCATGGGCTGTATTTTGCAGGCTGGAGCTTGTGAAAGACTGTCCAAGGTTTGATGGAGTCACCATCACTTTAGTCTGAAAATTTCATCCATTCAGTTTGTCATAGGTCAGCATCTCCCTGTCCCCTACAGCACCTGGGGACTTTCTGGAACTTAATGTGATGTGTTTTAGATACAGTTAAAACAAATCCAGGCCCATCGTTTGTTAAGTCATTAGCCCATACCTCTTTTTCCCTAGGATGTGTACCCTTCCCAAGGACCCCCGCAACACAATAACCATTCCAACTTGAAGTAGTTTTTCTCATCCTAACATCTTGACTTGACCATATTGACTTATTTTCATCTCAGTCTCATTTTGTCTATCTTTAATATCATAAAGGAGTAAATCAAACCTACAGATGGTACCACTTGTGGTACTTTTTCCTATTCATCAAATTGGCCAAAATGTCATTTCAAACAAAGAGAGAAGTGAAGAATTACTCTAATTTCTGTGGTCCATTTGTAGCCCCCAGACCACCATTCGGCATTCAGAGACTATTATATTAACTTGGGTTCAGCTTTGGACTATCTAACGCACTTATATCTCCCAAGAAATCCTCTACAGTCCCTTCCTTTTACTTCAGTAAGTAAATCTGAGTCCTTTAGTCTTGAAGCTGTCACAGGAAAACCTTACATCTGCCACTGCTGATTAGAAGTTGATTCTTCAGACACTTAGCAAGGGTGGTATGTTTACCAAAATCCCCTAGACTTTTGGGTCTTTTCTCCAGGAATATCTGATGGGGTCAAGTGGGATACAAACATTGGGATGGAGGGGAATAGAAGGACCTACTTTCTTGCCATACTTGTTAATGATTGCCTTTTGTTCCAAACAGAAATAACTTAAGTCCGAACACCAAATACTTATTACTACCACTCTAGTCTCATTAGTGGTTTCAGGCATATATTAATAGAATTTCCATTTTTAAAATCCCTTGGCCCTTGAAATTCTACAGGACACAAGGGAAAACATACACATAAAGGCATACAAAACTTTATGACCTTAATGGAATTCTGTGATCCCAACCAAATCGGGCCAGATTCCAATAAAAATCAGGTAAATTCCAGTAACAAAAAGTCCCTGTAACCTTTCAGTTCTATTAACTCCAATCAGACGTCAAAGGCTATAGCTCAAAACTCTCAAAGGCCTGGGCTTTCAGCTTTATATTTTGCTTTCCATATTCCCTAGCACAGTGGTTCCAAACATGACTGCACATTAGAAACACCTAGAGATCTCTTCAAACTGCCGATGCCAAGATCACACTTCCTGCCAATTACACAGAATGTCCTGGGATCAGAGCCTGGCATCAGGATTTTTTAAAGATCCTTAGGTGATTCCAATGTGTGACTAAATTTGGGGACTTCTATATTCTTTGCATTTCCACTCTATCCCTTAATTTGTTTTCTATTTTACTTTTGTTAAATAGAAAAATGCAAGAAAATATTGTCTAAGTTAAAACAGCCAAATCATATTTTACCTATACTCATCTCATAAAATGTATGAATTTGAATATAATTCATATTGGCTGCAAACTAACTCTTTCAACTAATTCTAAAAATGAGAAAATGAAAAAATTCCTCCTTAAGCAATTCTTAGGTCCAAAATTGCACTCACTGGGGGCAGGCAAATTCCTACTCAGTCCAAAAAAGTGTTCCAAATTCCAAGAGCAAAAGTTCCAGTGTTCTTCAAATCTTTGAAATTAACAGAGAAGGACACTCTGAATGTCTGGTCAATGCAAAACAGATGGTTTGATCCAGGAGTTTTACATTTAATCAAAATGAACAATTAGTTAATATGGGAAACTTTTTATGAGAAAAATCATTGTCCCAGATTAAATCATAATCACTTTTCAAAGAGGTTAAGAACAGAGACCTAAATATACAATAATGTTGAAGTATCGAGAAAATTACCACAGGAACGTCTCATTATTTGTTCAAGGGAAAACACAAATATTCATGACATTTATCTCCTAAGAACTGATTTCATTCAAGTGAGTAGATGTGGCTTTATTTTTTGCTGAGATTTTATTTCATTCTAGTAAAATCTAGAGAATTATTTGAATTCCACTAGAACATATCCATACAAAGTATCAATGTATCTACCATGCTCTATGTTTGTATTTATATTCTGACCAGATTAAGTAATGTAGAGGCAGTCCTGCAATAATGAATTTGAAACTTTTTAAAAAATGAGATATTTTTTAAGACATGAAGAGTGGAACCAAAGGTTTATTTGGCTTGATGTTCATATTTGGGGACTTCAGAAATTAGCACCTCATTTAATACTTGTCGTACCTTGTGTATCAATATCTATTTTTTTATTCTTTCTTTCTTCCAAAAAAAAATTCTCCATAGAAAAAAATGAGTCAACCAACCAAGCAATAACAAAATAGCCAAATCAATAATCTAGCAACATCTAGTAAAATATCAGAATTGGGTTTCTATATTTTGGTAATAGCTTAGTGAGATTTAAAAGCAGCCAATGTTCCTTTGGAGGAAATGGAACAGCTTGGGAGATTAGATAGCTATTTTCTTACCTGTAGAAATGCTGCCTCTTCATTGCTGTACTTCTCTTCCACCCCATCCATTCCACTATAGCTAAAGACTATCTTTAACTACAACAAAATATAATTCTTCTAGATGACTAGTTCTCCCCCCAGCCCCACTGCCAGACCCTGGTATGCTGCCAAACCGCATTGTTTTGGGTAACAGCACCCAAATGCTGCTAGAAAGCTACCTCACGTTAAGAAAATATTGACTTCAAAAAATATCCACAAAAGAGTACAGATTTCCAAGTCACAGTTCCTTAACTTTTTAATGGTGGATGGAAATTAAATCATAACTATGTATTGGTAATAGTTATGTAGGAAATTAGTTTTAGTTTTACTTCAAAGTTTAAAACACACACAAACATTCTTTCAGTCACACAGACTAACTTTTCATAAATATCGCTTCAATATAATCTTCAATTTATGTTAACTTTCACTAGATGTTTAAATGATTATTTTATGGTTCTTTCTTGGGCAACTGGGTCATGATTTGAATCATGTGACAGGAAGATTCTCCAGGATGCCTTTTATAGAATAAGGGCCAATAAAAAGTTAGCATTTTGAGTAAATTGTCTCTGTATTCACAGCTACAAAATTTGATAAAATTTATTACTGTTGTGCAACTCTAGCCCTGAGATCTCCCAAAAGGAATTTACAACTAAAAGTGAACAATGTGCCCCAATATTCACATAAGGCCATGATCATTTATCTCCTTCTCATGCTCATAAAGAAGTTCCCAGGGGATGAAAATGTACCAACAACTTAACCTAGAGACTTGGTAGTTTTTATATTTTGTGGACACATTTTCATATATAGTAGATACATCTGTTAAAGAGAGAACTATGGTTCAGATATGACACCATAAGTGAACTTTGTGATAAATGCTTTTAAAAGAAAACATTAATAGCATAATTTAGAAATTTTAATATACTTAATGGAAGACAGAGAGAAACTAGGCTGCAAACATTCCTGCCTCTCATGCAACAGTCATCTACTGGGTTTTACTAAACTGACTGTCAAATTTGATGTTGAGATTTTACTTCATTCTAAATAACATCTTGAAAATGCTCTGAGTTTTTTAAGAACATACTCGTAGAAACTGTAATGTATTCACCAGGCTATATGTTTATATTTGCCAACATTAGAACAAAGCAACATAAGTCTTGCTGTAATCAGTAAAACAATTATAAAAATGAGATTTTTCTGACTCCCATACCCTATTTCTTTATTTATGGAGTAAAACATTAAAAAAAAAAATTATATTATATAAAAAATGGGTACAAAATATTCTACTGTTCCCAAAATGTCCCCCATTTTAAAAGTCAAGTTTTTCTTACAATGTTTACACAGAAAGGAGAATGTGTAGGTTTAATAGGGAGAGCAGTATTACCTTCAGCAAATAGATTCATTTATGAGAGACTGCAAACCTTAAACATCCCCAGTTCTCAAGTTTTGTAGGAAAGAGAAAACTTCATACTTCAGCTAATAGTGAAGGGAAATTTACAACCAATCTAGAAGAGAAAAACAGTTCCCTTATTTTCCTGGAAACCAGAAGCCTTCATTCACTCAAAAGTGCCTGGAATGAAATATAGAACACTTGTCACCCACATCTCTGCAGACTTTTATCCTATTTTCAGAGAGCAACCAAGACAAAGAATGTGCCTTGTTCTCTCTTCACATACATTACTTTTTCTAAGGGGAAGGGAGATACCAAAAAACAGCACTTAAAGAAAGTAAGCTGCCAGCAGGAACTTCTTGGACACAAGAGTATCCTCCCCACTCTGGGTTGAGCAATGTCCCTCTGGGGTGACAATGTATCCTAACTTTGCCAGGACAGCCCTGGCTTATGTCTGTTGTCCTACTTTATACATATCAACACTAGCCCCTCTTACTCTCAAATGTGTCTCAGTTGTAGACAACAAATTAAACAATGACCCCATCTTTATGGGCTCTATTTTTTTAATGTTGTAGAATTGGCTTTATCCTCTCCAGAGCACATGCAGCTTAAACTAAAGGGCCCAACTACTCGAACAGAGAGGAATGCATCATCTTCTCCTGCATGGTTTCCCTCAATCCACTCCCCATCTAGCTGACCCTCTGCCCAGCCCCTTTCTGGTCCTAGTTTTCCTCACACTACCCCTGGGCTCTGGGTCCTGAGTTCTGCCTTTAATTAACAGAACTAGCAGCCACTTAGCCAGTCTGTCAGGGGACAAGATGAGAGCATTCAGGGACACGAGCTTGGCCTGGCAAGACCCATCAGGCCTTAGTAGGGTCTTAGAGGATTTGCTGGTTCCTTTCTTCCTTGAGCCAAGTTACTTATACCCCAAACCAGAAAGGATTTCCCCAAACCTTAAAAAGCACATTGGCTTCTTCCCTTCATCCCTGTTTTACAAATTTGCTTAAACACTAATTGCCTTGCATTTAACTTCATTACGGTTGTTCATGAACTGTTCTTCACCCAGAAGTCCTCATGTAATCCCATATAAATGTTTGATTATATTTTAATGAAAAATACTATTAATGGGTAATTTCCTTTTTACACTTCCTTTATTCACTTTACTAATACTTAGAATTAAAGAAATTATATAGTACCTATTACTATTAACACATAAATCTGTTCTTCAGTAGAGTGTATGATTCTGTACTTGCTATATACCAACTCTTATGCCAGAAACCATGAATACAAATATATAAATATACATATTTATATATCTTTCTATCATTATATATATATGTCTTCCTTCCTTCCCTACTTCTTTCCTTTCTTTCTCCAATGGAGTACAAACTTTAGTGATCCATTCTGAATTTTGAAAAATGGAATATAATTGCACTTAATCTAAGTGCATCAGCTGGTAGGTTTTGTCACAGCTACAAAATTAGTCAGATTCCCAAAAATAAACCAACTCTGTTCTAAACTTTAAGTTTCCATTATTATTACCAAACACTAGGTTGGTACAGTAAGCCTTTTTAAAGATGAATTTAACCCTTGTTCTATTACTATTGTTTTTTAAGTAAAATGAGTTTTCAAATATTTTCTCCAGAAGAAATATAAAAGCAAAAAATAGGAAGAAAAAATTTTAGAGATCCAGGCCTTTAAAACATGCTTCAAAACATGGAATTGACAAATTTGCACACTGATTTATGATGCAAACAAGCAGGTACCCATGCTTTTTGTTTACCTGAAAACATTTTAGTTGTTAACTATTCCTGTTTTCTAAGTATACTTGTGTTTATAAAATCCAGAAATCTATTTAACAAACTTTGTACCTATATTTTTTGTAACAAAGTATACATTTGCAATGAAGTATACATACTTTATTCAAATGTAGATTTTATTTTGAAATTTGGCACTTTCCATTGTAATTCCTAAGAGATCTTTGGACTCACAAGCTGCAGCTAAGTCTATTCTTGATCCATCATATCATTGGTTTAAGTATTTAACGTTATTGCTATTTTTATTCCTATTGCTTCATGAGCTCTCTTTTTTCTTCTTATCTGACTGTAATATTGCCACATATTGTTATTCTCTCTTAATGAAAAGCATGCTGTCAGCAAAATGCATTTCTACTTTCCAGATGTTAAACAATCTCCCGCTTCTTTTCCTTTTTTGTTATTATTGACTATTTATGTGAAGTTAGTTAGCTGAGGTACCAAAAGAAAGAGAAAAAACAGTATTAAAGAGTGTGCATAAAGCACTTATTTTTGTACTCTGAGTACAATGTTTTATAGAACTCTGTGATCTATCTAAATATACTAAATTACAACATTCATTCACTGGGAAGATAATCATTGGTTTGGAAAATATGACCATAATGGGCACCGTAGAATCATAAATCACATGAAATGAGAAATAATGCAATATTGTGATGACTAGTGTGATTCTAGGATGGCAAAATGACTTTAGTTGAATTTTCAAGTAACATTATAAAGTTTTAAGAAGTATCAACATGAGTTAACGATTTTTTTCTGCCCTAAAAAGTAGAATTTTACCTTTTGAATAAATATCTAAATATTAATGTCCCACAATTGCAATGTCCTTTTGGTGATTTCTTTACATTTGCACTTTCACAGAAGTTCCCTCCAGCACATCATCTGAGAGTAAAGTAACTTTTAATAATTAAGTGTATTATTTTCCAATCAATAAAGAAAACAAGAGAAATGCTCAGAAACTAAAAATAATGAGAAAACGTGACTCTAGAAAGGTAAGTAGTCTCTGAAGTCAACATTTGCCTTGGGGGCATCTGCTGATGTCTACTGGATGAGAATAGAGGTCAGCAAACCGTCCCTGAGGCCCAAATCTAGCCTTGATCTTTGTTGTGCTTTGTTGACCCCTGAACTAAGAATGGTTATTATATTTTTTCAAGGACCGGGCTAAGATGTTTTTTACATTTTAAGGAGTTGTTTTAAAAAAAGGAAGAATTTGGGACCAAAACCATAGATGGCCCACAAAGCCCAAAATATTAACCATCTGACCCTTTCCAAAAGTTTGCCAATCCTATACTAAGTCAATGGTACATATTTTGACTTCTGTTACAGGTATCACCCTCTTCTAGGCACCAAATTGTGAATTAGCTAGGATTAGATTTGGCTGCCAATGACAGTTCCCAAAAGAGCAGCGGTTTAAATAAGATAACAATTTATTGTCCTGCATTCAAAAGTCCCAAAAAGCAGTAAAATGCTGGTAGTGTGCTTCACACTCTTGAACAAAAGGTCTTTCTTTTTGTTGCTTTACCTGCACGGTCTCAGTCTCAGGGTCTAAAATAACGGTATTTACATTCCAAACAGATGGGTAGAGAGAGACAAGCAGAAGAGGAAAGGATACCTACTAGCTTTTCCTTAAGGAGATTTACTGGAAGCTTCCACACACTATGGGTGACAGCACATTGGCCAGAACTTAGGCTCATAGCCACACTGTGTAGGATACTAAAGATTGTAGTATGATGTCAAGAATGAGAGGATGAACCTTGGCAAGTTGTTGCTTTTACCTGTCCTACAAGATTGGAGCACAGGCAAAAATCAAGTTGAATTACAGAAAAATAAAGTAATTTTTTTTTCTTTCATGCTTGTGTTTGTGGACTGAGACTGGATACTCTAACCCTCAAGGTCTACTTCAATGTAGTTACAACTGTTCTTTTTAATCCCATGCTGCCTTGCAGAGTGGCTAAGAGCACAGCCTTTAGAGTCAGTCAGAACTGAGTTTGCTCTGCCCAGTACTAACCATTGGGAACTTGGGAAAATGACTTAAACTACCCAATTCTGTTTCCTCATACATTAAAGAGAAATTATAATCTCTCCCTGTAGAGTTACAATGAGAATTGACCAAGATTATGTACATAAGAATACTCCTCATAGTGTTTGACATGGTAAGAATCAAATAAACAGAAGTCATTATTATGACAAAAATCTACAAATGGGACTTATGAGTTTGATGGAAATTTCCAGGTTCTTTTCTCTAAGGAACAAGTGAAAATCAGGCTCACAGATTTCTGGTGCTGTCCAAACTGAAAGAAACCAATTACAGTCTGTTTCTCCCACTGATTACAACGGTTCTAGCAGGCAGCCTGGTCAAACCAAGTCAAACATTCAAGATGGATCTTCAACAAGTGAGTTTTATGGGGGATTTTTTTTCACCCTTTATTTCCCCTTTACTCCCTCAGAATTTAACCTGAGGGTGACCTGAGTCACAGAATTGCACAAGTATGAACACTAAAATTTCCAAAAGCAAGCCCCCTGTCTAACCAGAAGCCCAAAGAAGCAACTCCTGAAAAGATGAGAATGAAAATCAATAAAATAAAAACAGGAAAACAATAAAGAATATCAATGAAACCACAAGCTAGTTCTTTGATAAAGTCAATAATATTAGTAAGCCTCTAGCCAAACTGACCAGAAAATAAAGGAGAAATTTTAACAATTTACTAATATACCACAGATTCTACAGACATGAAAAAATAAGAGAATATTATGAAAAAATTTATGAAAATAAATTCAGCACTTTATATGAAATGGGAAAATTCCTTGAAAGACACCAACTACCAAAGTGTAATCAAGAAGAAATAGATAACATGCATAGAACAATAGCTATTAAAGAAATTGAATTTATAGATAAAAACTTCCCCACAAAGAAAATTCCATGTCTAGATGGCTTCACTGGTAAATTCTACAAGATAGTTAAGGAAGAAACACAAATTCTGTAAAAACTATTCCAGACAATTGAAAAGGTTGGACTATTTCCTTGCTTATTCTCTAGGGCCAGCTTTCCCCAATATCAAAATCAGGCAAAGAAACTTCAAAAGAAAACCTTATGATCATAACAATGCTCAGCCCAGTAAGAACTAAAGGGAATTTCCTCAAAATGATGAAGGGCATCTACAAAAACCTACAGCTAACATTATGTAATGGTGAAAAACTCTAGTCTTTCCCCCTGAGATCAGGAACAAGACCTGGATGTCCAGTTCTACATTTCTATTCAGTAATGTGCTAGAGATTCTCACTAGTGCAATAACACAAGAAAAGAAACGAAAGAATCCAAATTGAAAGGGAAGAAGTAACATTGTCCTTATTCAGAGACAATTCTCTACAGCCAGTCCTTGACTTACAGTGTTTCAACTTACAATTTCTTTACTTTTTAATTACATGAAAGAGATACATATTCAGTAGAAACCATACTTCAAATTTTGAATTTTGCTCTTTTCCCAAGTGAGTGATATGCAGTGCAATCCTTTCTCATGATGCTAGACAACTGCAATGAGCTGCAGCTCCCAATCAACCATGAAATCATGAGGATAAAAAATCAGTACAATTACAACCATTCTGTTTTTCACTTTCAGTACAGTACTCAATTATTTACATGAGATATTCAATACTTTATTATAAAATAAGATTTTGCCAACCATGGGCTAATGTAAGTGTTCTGAGCACATTTAGGGTAAACTAGACTAAGCTATGGTGCTTAGTAGGTTAGGTATATTAAATACTTTTTGACTTATGGTACTTTCAGCTTAGGATAGGTTTATCAGGATATAACCCCACAGTAAGCTGAGGAAGATCTGTACAGGAAATCTGATGATTACATTACAAATAGAGTTGCCAAAACTAGTAAGTTAGTTTAGTAAGTTTGCCAGATATAAGATCAATATCCAAATATCAATTATATTTCTATATACTAGCAACAAACAATCCAAAGTTGAAATTTCAAAAGCAATAAAATTTGCAATACCATCAGAAAATATGAAATACATAGGATTAAATTTGACAGAAAATGTGAGAAGCCTGTACAGTAAAACTACAAAACATTTCTCAATAAATGGATAGATTTCAGTTCATTCAAAACTTAAATAAATGGATAAATATACCATGTTCATGGGTCAAAACCTTCAACCCATGTTTAATGTTAAAATGTTAATTCTCCCCAATTGATCTGTAGTTTCAATGCAATCTCAAACAAAATCCCAATCACAGAAGTCATTTAGATATTGACAAGATGATTCTTAAACTTATACAGTAATACACATAGAATATGCTAACACAACTTTGAAAAAAATAACAAAGTTTGAGGTTTTACACTACCTGACCCCTAGACTTATCATAAAGCTAAAGTAACCCAAGATTGTGTGGTACTGGTGTTAGAATAGCAAAATAGATGAATGGAACAAGGTAGAGTCCTAATATAGGCCCACACATCTATCTACATACAAGTGATTTTTTTGACAGCAGTTCAAAGTCAGTTCAGTGGAGAAAGGAGAGTCTTTTCAACAGATGGTGATGGAATAATTGGGTATTTATATATAAAACAAATGTTGATCTATACCTCACAAGCAGTATAACAACTAACATAACATGGATCATAGAATAAAATATAAAACCTAAAAAAAAAATTCTCAAATAAAAAACAAGAAGAATTCTGTGACCCTAGGATAGGCAAAGATTTCTTAGACATAACAGTAAAAGCATAGTTCATTAAAGAACAAATTGATAAACTGAATTTCCTCCCAATTAAAAACTTTTGATGGTCTTCAAAAGGAAATGAAACAAGACATAGACTAAAAGAAAATCTTAGCAAAGCATATATCTTATAAAGGACATGTATCCATAATATGTAAAGAACTCTCAAAAGTTAACACTAAAAAAACAAACAGCCCAATAAAAACTGGACCAAATATATGAATGGACCCTTTGCCAAAGTAAATAAACGGATGGCATAAAGCACATAAAAAGATGCTCAAAATCATTAGTCATTAGGGAAATGCAAATTAAAACCACAAGTGATACCTCTATACATGTATTAGAATAGCTAAATTAAAGAAACAGACCATACTGAGTGTTGGCAAGGACATGGAAGGACTGGAATTCTTACACACTGCTCTTAGGAATGTCAAATGATATGATCACTCTCGGTGACAGTCTGGTAGTATCTTAGAAAGGTATATATACATTCACTACATGATCCAGCCCAAGACAAATGAAAGCATATTTCCACACAAAAACTTGTACATGACTGTTCTTACCAGCTTTACCTGTAATAACCAAAAATCTATCCATTTAATAGACTATTACTCATCAAAAAAAAAAAAGAAATGAACTATTGACAGGCAACATGGATGAATTTAAAAATAATTATGCTGGGTGAAAGAAGCCAGATTTAAGCAGTACATACTATATTATAACATTTTCTAAAATTCTAGAAAATACAAACAAACATATAGTGACAGAAAATAGATCAATGGTTGCCTGAGCCTGGGGTTAGCATGGGCAGGGTGATTACAAAGGAACACCAGGGAACATTTCTGTGGAGTGGATATATTTACCATCTTGAACATGATGACGTTTTCACAGGTGTATAAATATGACACAACATACCAAACTGTGTTAATTTAAATGTGTACAGTGTATTACATATCAAATATACCTCAATTATACTATTTTTTAAAAGTTAAGCATATACCTATCACATGACCTAACCATTCTATACCTAGGTATTGACCCAAGACTTAAAAAAAAAAAGCACATATCCATACAATGACCTGCACATGAATGTTCCCAGCAGCTTTATTTGTAATAGCCAATATCTGGAAAAAGCCCAAATGTTCATCAACAGATGAATGAGTAGGTAAACAAATTGTGGCATTGTATAAGGAATGGTGCTCAGCAATAAATAAAATGAAGTATTGATACATGCTACAACATGGATAAATCTAAAAAGTATGTTAAGTGAAAGAAGGAAGACAAAAGAGAGTACATACTGTATGATTCCACTTACAGAAAATTCGAGAATATGCAACTCTCCTACAGTGAGAGAAAGCAGATCAGTGGCTGGCTGGGGGAGGGGGAGGGATGGATTACCAAGCAGGAGTGGGAAACTTTGGAGGATGGTGGGTATATTCATCATCTTGACTACCGTGAGGTTTGGAGCATCTATGCATGTCAAAATGAATCAAATCATACAATTTTGTTATGTGTAGTTTATTATATGGCAATGAGACCTCAATATTTTTTAAAAATGAATATGAAATAGTAAAAGTACCAGGGTAATTATGATGCCGGGGTTCTTGTTCACGAAGCTGAAGAATGAACTTTGTGAACAGTCAAGGTAGGAGAACAAGGTACAGGCTTTTATTTAGAGATAGAGTGAAAGGACAGAGCTCCTGGCTCACGCAGGGAGGGGACAATAGAGTCCGGGGTGGTACGGTGTCTAGGGGTTTTTATAGGCAGTTGAGAGACAAAGGGCTAGGGATGTACACCTGTTAAGTGGTCCCAAATACTTTTGAAGAAACACCAAGTTTCTTATTAGTCTTCCTGGTTGTTTACAAGAACTTTACAGATCTGATTTCCTCCCAAGATAGCAGCTCTCTGGTCTGGGAGCATATCACTTAAGGCTGTCTGCTTTGCTCCAAAGGTGGGCTGAGTCATCGTTTTCCCTTTTTTTAACTAATTGGTTTCAAGATGTAATCCTTTCTGTTTTTTTACTATGTTGTTTTGGGCTTGCAGTAGTTTTGGGCTTGTTTGCTACATTGCCCAAATTGCAACAAATCATTTGTTTAGGGCTGGAGAAAGGAAGGCAGCACTTGGGTGAAGTTAGAAAAATAAGCTGGGCTCCCCAGCAGGCCAAAGCAAATCTCACCATGGTTATCTTGTTTTGTTTTTTCCAGAGGCCCTCATCCTACTCTGTCTAAGCCCATGGTCCCTGTCTCAATTAGAGAAATCAAGGGATGAAGATTCT
The DNA here is from genome assembly GCA_032199065.1 of Smutsia gigantea. NCBI lineage: Eukaryota > Metazoa > Chordata > Mammalia > Pholidota > Manidae > Smutsia > Smutsia gigantea. The sequence continues at coordinate 98,334 of JAVSCE010010688.1, read as the reverse complement.
GATGATCTGGTACAAGAAAGAATTGGCAGAAAAAAAAGAAAGGAAAAAGTATCTGCTCAGCTAAACTGCTATGTTATCATTAACAAGTCCCCATCACCTCTGGGCCCCTGTCTCTGGTTCTGTGATGTAAAAATGGTTGGACTTGATCCTCTTTAATATTTGTTCTACTTTTAACAGGCTATGCTACTATTTTTAATCATTGATACCAGGGTTCTTCAAAATAGACTAAAGAGACTATCACTGAACTTCCGTAAGAGCTTTCAAAATTCTTATCAACTACAGAGATAGGCATGGCTCACCCTCCACATTTCCGGTCCCCAGGGAAGGAACCATATCCTCCCCAAACTGCAGGATATCAGAACAAGTGCCCTAGGCAATAAAACAGTTTTCAAGTGAAAACTGATTTACTCTTATCTTGGAGCTCCTACAAGGCCTGCAATTCTGCTGACATGATCCCAGAAATAACCTTCTGCTGTTCTAATGAGAACACAACCAGGGAAATCTAAGTTTAAGTGTAATTACTCTCTTTGACCTGTTCTTTCCAAAGGCAGAGGATACAGTGTGAGCAATATTAGCCTATCCTCCATCTGGTATTTAGGAAAATTTAAACTCATGTTGTGGGGGGTGCTGGAGGGGGTGGTTACATTATAACTTATTGGTACTCAGAGTGAGCTTTCTTGGCTTGCTTTTTCTGATAAGAGCTGGGATAAATCATGACCCTTGGCTTGTCTTACTGATTTCCTGTTAGAGGTTGTGGACTTTATTATTAGCCTAGTGTGTCTCTGCTAAGTGCCTTGGGAAATATGTTCCAATGTCCAACTACAGTCCCATCCCCCCCAGCCAACTTCATGACTTAAAACATTCACAATATCAAACACCCAATTCTAATGCAGATATGAAAGCCAAAATATTCTGAGGCTTGTGACCGGGCAGAGCTTAGGAGAGAGCTCAAGCCAGATGATGATCCTTCTCATCCGCTTCTGTATAGTGGAAATTTCCTTAAGGAGCCTAATCCTGATGTGTCTTTAAAGTGCCTGGCTCGATGCCAGGGACCAACTTGGGAGTCAAGTGACCTGAGTTCTGGTCCCAGATTTACTACCAATTTAGCTTGTGTCATTGGTCAAACCACGTAAGGTCAAACCATGAATGGTCCGTCTGCTCTGTAATATGAGATCCACACTCTGTTGCTGTGAGGAATCAGATGGGGAATGCAAATGAGTGAAGGGCTCAAGTAGGACTGGAGAGTAAGACACAGTGCCTTAATGCATTCAAGTTTCATTAGAACTGACCAAAATAAAATGTGTGCAAAACGAAACTTGACTGTGGCCTCCAAGATTGCCAAGGTCCACTTCTGTCCTGAAAGCAGAAGACTGTACAAGCCGAAGGGCACACAACAATGTGTGTGTGGTGATGGACCAAGTGTGACATCCAGTGGTCTGCTTAGCTAATGACACTTAGAGATTTTAACCAGCCTAGGGAATTCTGTCCTTTTAGGCACTTAACCTTGCTGAAAAGGTTTCAGTTGAAGGAAACTACAACACAGAAGTATTCTCCACTGGGTTGCCTGTCAATGTATCCTACCCACACTCAACAGTAACTGTGAAACCAGTACCATTATCCACCAGAATGGGTATGAAAATAGAAAGAGGAATAGAGGTTAACTAACTTGACCGATTAACTTGCCAAGCTTACAAGTAAGCAATTATAACTACAGCCTGATTCCTGAATCCGCGTTGTATCTACCATTCTGTAAGTTGAGAAAATATGTTCCTGATGTTTTATTTTATAACTGTGCAAATGAGTCTGAGGAAGATTAAGTGATGGCAAAAAATTAACTAGCTATAAAGAAAATACAGATTTTAAAAAATTAACTAGATACCTAGGGACAGAGCTGAGGCTGGGACTCAAATCTTGCAGAGATTTACCAATTAATTTTTCCATAATTAATTGTCCATAATAGAAATATCCTTTACCTCCACCAAGGTCTCTGAAATACAAACTGTGTGATCACAAAGACCCTTTGTTTTATCTCAAAGAAAAGCCCCACTCCGACAACAGGGAGATTCGAGATGCTTGCTAACTGCTTCCTGTCAAGAGTTGACAGCAAAAAGAATAATTAAAAGAAAACTCAAGTGAGTAGGCAGTACCATTAGTACAGGACAGAAAAGTCTGAGGCACTTTAAGCTCCAAAGTTTCACTCCATATAACCTGGCATAATTAATGTCAATAATGATGACCCATAATCATTAAGAGCAACTAAATTATTCTTAGATTCCTATGTTTAATCAGGTAAGGAAATAAAGAATCTAATTTTAAAAGATTTAACATCCAAATTCATGAGAATGAAAATTTTCTGTGCAGTTAAGTGGCTTATCTTGAAGACTGGCTTTAGTTTACCACATTCTGAACCCTTGAGCACAGCCTATAGGAATAACCAGATGACATCTCCTATCTAGCCAGAAATTCCTCTACCATTAGGCTTAGGTTTACACTACAAACATGCAGAGCTTTTCCCAGATAAGGACTATTTCCAATATTCCTTGCCTGTTTTTCCCTGATAAAACCTAGTCCATTTCAGCTCAGTTTCAGAGCAGAGTCACATTCAAGAAACAATATGTAAGGAATTCCATTCTTTTTATTTCCCAAGTGACTTTGAAGGGCGTTCAAATATAAAGCCCACAGTAATCTTGGTAAAAGGGATCACCTATCCTCTGTATTTACTTTTCTCACACACTGCTTCTTCTCTGGGACCGACCTCTTCAGAATGTCCAGGAGAAGCTTTCTCTGCTTCTCTCTGACCAGGCCTTGTCTTCTGCCTGGAATTTCTCCCCTACACCAAAATCTGCCTTTCAAAGAACTCCCTGATCCACTTGTTGAGAATACATTCCTTCTGCTGCTGTTTTACGATTGCATTTTCGGTTCACATCTTGTTCATTCTCTCCTGTTGTTTTCCTACAATTATGCCTTACATTTCAAGTATCCTTCTCCTAGTTCTATCTGTTAGAATCTGAGTTTCTTGAGAGAAGGGACTGTATATCTTATTCTGTTTTGCACACACTAATTAAACAAGATATATTGATAAATTGTTTAGTACTAATAAGCTGTTAAATTTAGCATTTCAGAGAAACTCAGAGAAATCTCCAGTTATTGTTTCACTTGCAACAGTTTTAATTAAAGGCCTCTGTAAAATGAGTTTTTTCTGCTTTTTGTTAGGAGCATCATTGAACTCCTAACAATGCTTTTTGAAGATTTCTGGGTCCTTATTCATTCAACAAATATTTATAGAGCTACTAGGATGTGACAGATGATTCTAAGAGCTGGAGGTTGCGTAGTAAACAACAACAAAAATTTTTTTTAATTACATAAGCTTAGAATGAATAAAACTGGGCTCAAAGTTTATGAACTAATATTTACACTCTATACCAGCTTTTCTTCACTAAAATGTACAGGGAAGGATGTATTCATGGCGATTTCTGGGACGCTAGATTACAGTTAGCCAAGATTTTGCCATGTTTGCTATCAAATAAAATGGAACAAGCATTTCTAGAGCCTCTGCTTTAATGAAATTATTTGCTAACTGGTTTTACTTAAATTATTTTATTTATATCTTACAACCATCCTATGAGGTACTTGGTATTTCCAGTTTGCACAAAATTAAATTGACCTTCACCGAAGTTAAGAAAATAGTTCAAAGACACACCCCTGGTACATTTCACAGGAAATCCGGACCACAACTAATGGAAAAGTGATTCTTCCCTGAACACAGCTGCCTCTCAAACTCAAAACCACCAACAGGAAAACGTCTGGAAGTATAATCTTCCTCTGTTAAATTAAACAAGGAGGCCATTAGGCTGAGGCAGCTCTGATGCCATGGTGCCTACCTCCTGCAGAAGCAAACCAGAATCGAAGTTACAAATGCCTAGATTCAAAATCAAAACCTAAGGACAAACCAATCATAAACAGCAAGTAGGCTTTAATCTCTAGCCAATTAAATCCTTTACCTTCTTTGCTTCTGTCTCTATAGACCCTTTCCCTGGCTCCTGTGAGTGGTGCATTCCTAAACCACTTTCCATTTTGTGCTTCCAGATTTTAACTGATTCTTGCTCAAACTCTTAAAAATGTTAATATGCTTCTGTTTATCTTTTAATGCTTCTAACTTAAGTCAAGAAAAACCTGGTCATTTAGAAGAATAAAAATAATCCCATGTGCATCTCTAATTTCATTTGAGGGTCCTCCTTTTTTGCTTATTTCTCTAAAGAAATATCTATCTGGAATTTCCTCCAATGAGAAAAAAATGCCTACCCTTTGCCTTGTTTAATTAGAGGACTGCACTCTATTGGGCCAGTTACAAAAGGTAAAGAGTCTGTTTATTTCTAGCAATAAGTTAGGGCTTTCCAAGAATTTTACTATTGTGACATCAATTTCAAAAGTGCTATTCCATGCCAACTTTGGATGTAAGATTTTCTTATTCCTTTCCTGTTATTAACAAGGGATTCTCATCTCCATCTCTGCATAAGTGATAGTGGTTTGTCTGGCTAATAATTTAGAACCAAAATGGTGCTCAGGGAACCACTGTAGGTTACACTAACACACGGGAGAAGCACTAATTACATGTCTGTTAAGTCATATTGTAGACATGTATACCTATGACCCTAAGCTCTTATCAGAGCCGCTTTGCATGCACTTTGCTAGCCACAGCATCCTGTTCAGTTCCCAAGATACTATTTGCAAAGGGCCTTTGGAAGAACATATGAAGAGAAATTTACTATCGCTGCAAAGGTTTCTGTGGTGCCTCCACCAGAGTCAGGCAGAATCACTTGACATCCCCTCCGTGTGATTTCAGATTCAACACTGCCCCCAACTTGTCCTTGAATTCTCCTGGGAAACTCCTCACCTTTCAGCTTTGTTGATGGCTGTTCCTACACCTGAATGGGCTTTTCACATAGCATTTCAAGTAGCCCTGTAGCTATCTCGCCCTGAAATTCTGAAGTTTGATCATCATCTGACCTTCAGTGTTTCATTTGCTTCCGGCCCAGTAACTAGGTACTCTATGAACATTTGAGGAATAAATTTGGCTTTGGATGTTTGCAGGAGGTAGAAATAGCTTTAAATGTCAAACTCCTAGAAAGAACTACTTGGTACGTTAATGTGGACAGGAGAGATTCTTCTCTGCTTTACGAAGACCTTAGGAAAAATTCTAAAAGAGAACTAGAAAGTGACTTGGACCATCATGTACACTTTTTTTTTACATTTAAGAATTAAAATATACAATATCATATTGGTTTCAATGTACACGTTAAATATCTTACAATTTTATATGCCAGTTATACCTCAATAAAGCTGGGCGGGGGGAAAGAAAGGGCTCTTTTGGTAGCCACACATTTCGCATGCATGACGGGTTCACAAAACACTTGTGAGCTGTGTGAATTGTACAGGACCAGCAAAGTTTTATGCTTTGTGTAGGAAACACTTAATTATTTGTAAAATAAATAAAGAGGGGTAGAGTGGATACCCTATGGTGTTTCCATGGGCAATAGGTATATTCAAAGGAAAGATGGGAACAGGTTCTAAAGCCACCAATCCATTTTTTATTTATTATGCCCTTTCTGTGTGCCAACCTGTGTTCTATGCATTTTACATGTATTAACCCAATTAAGCCTCACAGCTTGCTCATAAGATAGTTACTATGAATCTCATGATTAAGATGTGATGATTACAGCTTAGAGAAATTAAGTATTTTGTCAATGATCACATAACACCTAAGTGGCACTACTTAGCATCAAACCTTGACACCTTAGCTCCAGAGTTATTAACCACCATGCTGGCCATGGAGGGGTGCCACTCAGACCCCCTTTAAGAGAACAGTGAGCAGAGCCTACATCCTTCACAAAGCCACACTTCCCTGGGCTGCTCTGAGCACGGCAGGGGTGTTAGAACTGGACCATCATTGACTAACATGGCCTCCCCTGTGAAGTAGCCTTTACCCAGAGGTTCCCCAACATCCTGACCAAGACTTTCTTTCCCATGACTGTGTTGTGGTCTGAGGATCTTCCAATACAAACATTTCTGCTCTCCCTCTCTTTCCACAAATGCCAGATCTGTACTTCAATCTGGAGTTTCTCTAACGGGTTTCTGCTCCCGCTCCCTGCCCCTCCATCCTAAACAGGCATTTTCCTCACTAAATCTCATCTCTGACTCACCTTGGCATCTGCTTCTTGGATGACACAGGTGGTATCAGAAGTGGTCCAAGAAAACAGGCAGTGTATACGGTTTCAGGACTGGCTCACTCACTACACAGCTAGCAAGGACGACTCCTTGAATGGAATGTAGGGCTCAGATACTCCCTAGCACAGGTGGAAACCCCACTGCTGATGATCACTGGGGTGGATCTGGAGAAATGCCCTTGTGGAAGGAATGCCCTTGGCAGTCCAATGACTCAGGTATTTGAAAGATATTGGGGAACAGTTCCTACAGAGACAGGAGACTTGGTCATTATTGCCAAGTTATATTAATGCTCCACAAAAGGATAATGGGAAACTGAGGGTGGTGGACAGTCAGCTGCAGGCTGAGGGAACCAGAGGGCCACTTGGTAGCTTATCTCTACAGTGGAAAAGCAAACAGCTGAGGAACATGTTCAGACCTTGATGGTTAAAGTTGCAGAACTCTGGGGACCTTTCGGTATTAAGCAGGATTGGTGGTTCTAGAACCTGTTGTCATCTTTTCTTTGAGTCTACCTATTGCTCTTGGAATATTATAGGGTGCCCTCTTCATCTCACAAATATTTATTGAGTCTACTATGCACAGAATATGACTTTGCTGACTCTCGTAGTGCTATCCTTGAATTCATGCAGTTACTCACATTTAAATACTTAGCCAAAATAAGTCAGTTAAGCTAGGGCCAGGGATCTGGCTGGGAAAATATGGGACCCTAGAATAGGGGATGGGGACATTTGGGAGCATGCCCCCAAGGATCAGACTCCCCCCAACACCCAACAAAGAGCTTGCAGAGCTGGCCGACCCCTCCACAGTAAGAGCTAGCATTTCTCCTTGTGGGAAGACACGTAGATGTTTCTCCTTCACATGGCAACAGAGAGCCCCCTAAGGCAATGCTGACTGCCAGGCCAACAGGTAGGGTTAAAGCCAGCAAAACGCAGCTTGGGAAAGCTGGGGATGATAAGACAGGAAAAAAGTTACACTCCCAGAAGGAATGGCAAGAATTACCTTGCAAGTGCTAGCAGGAGCCAGTGGGGAACCCCTGGTGTTGGCATGTGAGTGTGCTCGATTAATGGGCCAAAGTGTAAGGTTGCATAAGGAGAAATGAACTAACTTGAAGTACTTTTGAGACAAAGGATTCAACATTACAAGAAGGGTCCCTAAGGAAGGGGCAAACCTACTGTTAGGGAGGTATATTAGTTCCCTGCTACTGCTGTGGCAAATTACAAGCCTATGTGGCTTAAAACAACACAAATTCAGTATCTTACAGCTATGGAGATCAGAAGCCCAAAATGGATCTTACCAGCTGAAATCAAGGTGTTGGCAAAGCTGTGTTCCTTTTGGAAGCTAGGGGAAAATCATGTCCTTATCTTCTCCAGCTTCTAGAGACTGCCTGCCTTCTTTGGCTCATGGCCCCTCCTCCATCTTCAGACTCGCAGTATGGTATCTCCAAACCTCTCTCTCCATCCTGCCTCCATCCTTCACTAATAAAAACCCCTGTGATTACATTGAGATACACCTGGATAATGGAGGAAACTTTCCCCACCCTTAACCTTAAATTAAGGTCCTTAATTTAAACACAGTTGTGCGGTTCCTTTTGCCAAGTAAGGTAACATATTCACAGATTCCAGGGATTAGTACATAGGCATTTTAGGAGGGGAGGGGCATTATTCTCCTTAACACAGATGATTTTTTTTAATTGACATGTAACATTGCATTGGTTAAAGGTGTACAACTAATGATTTGATCTGTGGTATAGATTGTAAAATGAATACCACAAAAAGTTTAGTTAACATCTACCTCCTCACATCATTATAATATTTTTCTTGCAATGAGAACTTTTAAGATCTGATTTTTAGCAACTTTCAAATATGCGAGACAGTATTACTAACTATGGTCACCATGGCGTACTTTACATCCCCAGAATTTATCTTACAACTGAAAGTTTGTGCCTTTTGACCACCTTCGCTCATTTTACCCAACCCCCTGCCTCTGGCAACCACCAATGTGTTCCCTGTATCTATGAGTTCAGTTGTTTCAGATTCTATATATAAGGAAGAACATACAGTATCTGTCTTCCTCTGACTTTTTTCACTTAGCATAATGCCCTCAAGCTTCATCCATATTGTTGCATGGGGCAGGATTTCTTTTTTCATGGCTGAATAATTCTATTGTGTATAACAAGTAGCTCTTAAGAGCTTGGCAAAAAGTGATGGCCCATTTTGACTGAAATAGAAATGCCTAAGTTTTCCTGGAAAATGATAGAGGAAATACAAAGTTTCAGAGAGGTGGTGTGTGGGATAGAGATGCCATGAGTCCAAAAGCCTCACCCACGGAGGCCCCAGAGCATGTGCCATAGGAAGTGTACTGGTGAGAGGGGCCCCAGTGTCACTAAGAGGTTCAGTGGTGACCCTCCTCTGCAGGAGACATGGTCACAGAGCTGCACTTGTTAGACTATGTGAGATGAGGATGGTGGGCCCCAAAGCCATAGAGGCCTATAGACAGTGCTGTTAACCAATACAATAAGAAAAAAGGCAAGAATAGAAGAACAGGAGGCTGAGGGCTATTGCCCCAATAAGAAGCCAAGATTCTTTGCTAAGTTCCCAGCCCGAATGAATTCTCAGATACAAGACCCATTGACTGAAGAAGTGGCCAGATCCCCAAGAGGAAGGACTCTGTAACACTCTGGCAAGAATATATTGTAATTAGCAGACGTAATGTTGCAGGGGCACGGGAGGGCTGTACAACTCAGAGAAGACAAGTAGTGATTCTATAGCATCTCATTACACTGATGGACAGTGACTGTAATGGGGTTGGTGGGGGGGTACCTGGTGAAGGGGGTAGTTTAATAACCATAATATTGCACATGTAATTGTAGATTAATGATACCAAAATAAATTATTTTTAAAAAAAGAATCTAGTGTAATGACACCCTTGCCAAAGAGACACACACCTTTCTCCTCAAGTGACTCTACATTTGCTAGTGGAGTGCGCTCCTTCCCGTTCAAGCCCAGGCTTTGGGGTCTAAATCATTCCTCTAAAAACTGAGGGGAGTTTTTGGAGGAGCTAAACTTCAAGAGTCAATGTTCCCTGGATTCCTCAGACAAGTAGACTTCTGGCAGGCTTGACCTTCAATCTCTGGAGCTTTGACCTTTGTTCTGTGACCCCCAGGGCAGTGCCATTAGGTATGTTCACTTCCTTTCAACATGTGAGGCAACAGACTCTGAGAGTCACACGGAAAGGGAGGGACAGAGCCAGGACTCAAAGAGCACACGTAGCCTTGTCCCCTATCCTGAGGGCCTGCTCTCATCCACCTTCATATGGAAAGTACCCAGACTAATCTGCCTAAAAATAGTTTGTGGACAAGGGACCTTCTGGGGTTATCTGTTCTTTAATAGCTCTTTCTTATTGGTAAGGTACAAAATGTATGATCCCTTCAGGAGATTGCCTTTGAACGTTGATTCTCAGAGAATTAGACTATAAATTCTGCTTTCATGGCTAAGCACCCCAGAGCCTGGTACAGACCTTGTGAGGGTCTAGAGCCGATGTCTATTATGCCAATTAAGAACTCCCTGGAGACACCCTTTCTCTCCAGGTAGCCTCCAAAGTGAGGCCAGCTTGGGAAGTAGATGGTGGAGTTTTCTAGGAGTGACAGAGAACGTCCCTCCGGCACAAGCAGGCCACAGCCACTTGCTTCTCCAAAAGAAGTCTTTCAAGTGTCTCTATCCCCAGGAAAGGCCACCTGAAAATGGGGAGCTCCTGTGATCCCCACTCCTTGCCATGGCCAGGCAGACGATCCTGTCCTCCACCAGGTGAACATTCAAATGCCCCATGCAGAGGGGGTATGGTGTGGTTGGGGGCAGGGTGTGCCTAGGAATCAGGCCGGCCTCCGCTCTTGTGGCGGCCCTGTCGCTCTCTAACTACACGCACTGCGAAAGTCGTTTCACTCTCTCAACTTTAAAATCTCCGCTGTAAAATCGCACAGCTGTAATGAGACATAAGTCAGCTAACATTCAGGAAGCCTCCAGCACTGTGTCTGGCACGTGTGAGCCCAACATTGGAAACGCTTTTGAATAAATAAGCCCTCTCCAGCTACATTTAGGAAACTGAATAGATAAACATTTCTTGCCTTCTGAATCTAAAAACTTCTATTACACTAATGTACATTGTGAATCTGTGAGAAAGGGATGAGGATACAGTGGTTCCCCAACTGGCTAGATCATGGAACTTTTTTCATGACACTGATATAAAAAAATACCAGGAACACCAATGTAGAGCAAAATCGAATAGATCCTAAGCAAGCGTGACTTGCCTCCCTTCTCCCACTCCGATTTCTTTTCCTCCGAAAAGTAACATCCAAAAAGGACACTTTGGTCCTTGTGGCTCCAAGGACATCAGAATTGTACCTTTGGGTTTTAAGTTTTTAACCTTCAACTTTATCAGCTAAAATAATAATTTTGAAAACGGAAACAAATGATTTGTCATGTATCAAAAACATACGCATCATTGAGGTTTGTATTGAATTTAAAATGGTATGAGAGCTTCTCGAAAAGGTTCACCTATTAAAATACTATAATGTAAGTGTAGCTAAACTATGAAATTAAGATATGTGGTCTTAAAAGCAAAACATTGCCTATCATTGTCATCTGGCATACTTTTACAGTCTTTGTATTACTTCCTGTCCGATTCAGTAGATGGCACTGCAGACTTAACGTAGAGGAAATCCCATAGAGCAAATGTAGATTCACCCTGGGGTGAATATCCTGCTTTTTTTTTTTTTTAACCCTCTCTAATGTCCAATGTTGTCTATCAGCCTAGAGGAAAACTTGTGTATTTTGCTGGGTACAAGGGGTGAAGTAGTTCAAGAAATTGTTGTCTCTGCCCCTCCTAGAAACTCTGCTTGCATATTATATCCCATTATCCCCCCAGAAATGGAAGATTTATGGAATTCTATAGATCAGGAAGGCAAATACAGGTCCATTATTTAACCACTAAACAGGCTCCGTACATGTTAGACAGAGCTGATCCACAGAGCACACACTTTCCCACTGGACCCAAACACCTCTCAATCCTTCTCAGTACACTTCTCCAGGCAGCCACTAGGAGTCAGGCAACAAAGACACCCAAAATGAAATCTATTTATCCCTGCCATCGAGCTCAGAGACTTTCAAGATCAAATCCTTGATGAGACTCAGAGTTGTTAAGAAATATCCAAAACTTACTAGATGTTTTATGACACAACCAAGACAGGGAGCCAGACCTCACTGATAAGTGTTTATTCTAGCCTGTCTTAATCCTCTACTGCCAAGAGTCAGAGTATTTAAGTACATGCCCTGAAGATCAAGTCCAGATAATTAAGCAAGAAGGGTGCCTGGTCTCAAGTGACCCCATTCTTCCTTTGGGGAAGGAGAGAGAGAGGTAGAGCAGGCAGAGAAGGTAAATCCAAAAGTTTAACTGAACAAAAGCTTAATTAACCTTATAAATGTGTGGGTTTATTTCTGGGTTCTCTATTCTGGTCCATTGATCTATGTGTCCATTTTATGTCAATACTATAGTGTTTTGATTACTATAGCTTTGTAGCATAGTTTGAAATGAGGGTTATTTTTCTTAATCTTTAGATAATCTTTATACATTAGGTTTATTGGTCTTTCATCAGGAATTTAATTAGCACATTGTTTTCCAGTGTGTCATTTGTCTTTTGTCTTTGCTTACAGCATTTTTCCTGATAATTTAAATTTTTATTAGCCCTATTTATTTTTTATTTTATTGCCCTGGATTTGAAGTAAACGTAAAGAATATTTACTCTGCTGCTAAGTTTTAAAGGACTTTGCACATTCCTTCTAGCGCTCACATGGTTTCACTGTGTCTTACGGTGTCCTTATCTGGCCTTAGTATCAGGGTAACAGCTGGCTTCAGAAAATGACTTTGGGAGTATTCCTTTCTGATTCATGAGGAAGCATATTATACACACACCTTTTCATCTTCCTTACTTCACTTTAAATACAACTAGGGACAATTCTGTTTCAGTTTATAGATACTTTTCTTATTCTTTTTTATAGTTTCCTAGTACCACAGTCTATCCATATGCCATAGAGTATTAATCAGTCCTTTGTTGTTAAACATTTGGATTGTTTCCAATCTTTGTTTTTTTCAAATCATGTATGAGAAGGTTCATATTAGCTGTGGGAAGAAAGAGAGGTCATGAAGGTTAGTTCATCGGCTTTTGGTGTAGGTCAATGTTTTTCAAAAGTTCTCTTAGCATCATGGGATTCTCATGATGGCCCTACCATGGTAGAAGTACAGAAGAGATAATACCTGTGGGAGAGGATGACCAGACTTCCCAGTGTGAGTGTCCCAGCGCCCACCCAGGAAGAGATATCAAATGTCCCACAGGACCCCAGGACATTTTATGCTAAAAAATAGACATTGAGATACTACTTGGTTAATCCAAACAAATTAAAATGCCCTCCAATAATGGGAAGCTTTCTCTTCAATAAAGTCTTTAAAGCATTCTTTTATTCATGAAAGCATTTCTTGAAATAGAAAATATTCATTTATTCAAAGATGAAGTGAATCACCCACAAGGGAGAAAAAATTCACTGTTACTTTTTGCTATACTAGCTCTCTGTGAAATGAATGCAGCCATCTTCTGCCTTAACTTAAAACTGGCACTACCAAATTCTTAAAGTATATTATAATTCCTTTCTGGCTTTGCTGCCATGTAAACAGAAAGGTGGACTCACACTGACATATCCCTTATTTGCTGTAAAGCTCATAATATAATACTTGCATAATAAATTGGGAAGAAAAAAAACAGCTCAGTTCAAGAGGAACTGAGAATAAATGTGCATAATTATATTTGTCTTGATTTTGTCATCTTATAAATATATATATGTATATAATAGATATTCGTAGGCTTACCCACAATCCATAAAATGTCAATTCCCAAAATTATAGAATGTTTATTCTCCATAAAAGATTAGAGCTGCATCATAGCTAACTCGTTTGTTTTTTTATGATATGTACATTTGTTTCAGGATTTACTCTACTCTTTGACAGTGGTAGATGACAGTCAATGATAGATAAGACCAGTTGCCACAAATGACCCTAGTATCCAGGAGAGTTAACAGATGTAATGACAAGGTTCTGTACACCAGAAGGCACCAAATAATCTCTTTTGGCGGTAGCCTAAAGGGGTGGAAATGAATCCATTAGCCAGTATACTCATTTCCTCGGACTGCTATAACAACATACCACGCACTGGGTGGCTTAAACGATAGTAATTTATTATCTTACCTTTCTGGAGGGTAGAAATCCATTGACAGTAAGGTTGGTTTGTTCTGAAGCTTGTGAGGGACCATCTGTTCCATGCTTCTCTCCTTGATTTGGGTGAGTTACGGACCATCTTTGGCATTCCATGGCTTGTAGACACAGCACTCCAGTCTCTGCCTTCCTGTTCACATTGCTCTGTCCTTGTGTACATCTCTTTACATTGCATTCCTTTCACAAAGATACCAGTCATAGTGGAGTAGGGCCCTACCCTACTGTATTGACCTCATCTTGACTACGTATATTCGCAATGACCCTATTTCCAAAAAATGTCCCATTCTGAGGCTCTGGGGGTTAGAATTTCAACATATCTTCTTGTGGGATACAATTCAACCCATACAGTTAGAAGAGTCAAAACAAGGAAAAAGAAGAAGAGGAAAAGAAAGAGGAGGAAGAGGAAGAGGTAGAAGAGGAAGAGGAAGGAAAAAGAGAAAGAAGGAGAAGGAGGAGGAAGAGGAGGAGGAGAGGGAGAAGGAGAAGAAGAGGTCATTGGACTATTTTCCCCAGATCAGCTAGTAAAGACATGATTTTATACAACTATGTTGGTTTTTGTCTTAGCCACAGTAGAAGAAAGTATCTAAATTACGGCCCTGATGGTGGCTGAAATCAGTATAGTAGTTAGAATACAGCTTTCAGCTGTTCTGACAGTGAAATGTAATAGTGAAAGAGGAAAGGGAAATATATGTTCCCTTTAATCATCTGAAAATAACCAGTCAAGGAATGATTGACTGTCAGGGACTCTCAAGGACCTGGGCATCTTTTCTATCATTGCCAATATTTACATGAAGCTTCTGTCTCTGGCCTCAACATGGCTGCTCCAGCTCTTGCCATCACATCTGTTACACAGCTATTAGGAAGGGAAGCAGAGTAAGAGAGCATATGACTATTCCTTTTGAGAACGCAAGTGGGGAAATAGAATGTATCATGTCTCTCATCCCATTGTACAGAACTTGGTTGCTATAGCCTGCTACCAGATGCAGGCCTGGGCTATCCCCAGGCTGAGAAATGTAGTTTTATCCCGAGGACCAGTTAGAACTATCATTATGGGAAGAATATAGAATAGCCACTAACAGTCTGCCACATCCAATCAGCCCAGTAACTCCTCGACCACATGCACAGTGTTTTCTACTATTCTCATGAAACTGAATTTTTCAAAGGCTTAATTCAACCCTTCACCCTGTCAGGCTTCTCTGCAACATTGATATAATTGACCTTCTTGGAATTCTTTCATCTTACTCTCCTACTTCTCTAATTGTTTCTTCTTAGTATTTTCTAGTCCTCCTCCTTCCCTTCCTAAAGCAGATGTTGCCCAAAGGCCTGTCATCCTAGGCTGTTTTCACCTCCTAAAAGCCCTCCTTGCAAGTCATCAACTTCCTTGATTTCCACTATTGGTTTGAAACTGATGCTTCCCATATCTCTATATTTTGCTCTACTTTCTCTCCAATGCCACCACTCCACGTTTCCTACTGCTCGCTGATCTTTGCCACGGGACATCTTGTCAGATCTCATACATTCAAAACTAGAATTACCATCATGCCTCTGAAATCACTGCCTTTAACTCTGGCTTTTGTTTATACAGTTACTACCACCCAATGTTTCAGGGCTTTTATTTTTAGAAACTGTCTTCCTCTCCCTCCCACCCATCAATCAATAAGGCAAATCCACTTCAACTGTAAAGGCATATACACTCCTATCTTCTGACCCATTCTCATCCCCATGACCTGTTAGTCCAGACCACTCTATAAGCTTCAGTTACCACCCCCATCCCAATTCTTCCTACCGTAACATGAGAGCTGTCAGAATTATAACCTTGAAAAAGATCAGGAAAACCATAATATCTTTGGGACAAATCATGGATTCAGTTCACAATGGAGGAATTTTTTATTTCTGAGTCTTTACACTTACATGCTTCACCTCATATAATACTCAGTGGCATCTAAGTTAATTAACAGCTAGGTAAATGAAGTATTTACCACATGCCAGACACTGCCAACAGCTTCATCCTATTTCAGTCTCACATACTAAGAAGGTAAGCACTCTTATTGTTCTCATTTCATATATTAAGAGATTAAGGTACATTAAGAAACAGTGGTTTTGAGAAGTGACTGGTGGTTGCCATGAGGGAGAGGTTGGTGGGGTAAGGGTAGGGGGATAAAAAGGCACAAAAATTCTCAATCATAATATAAGTTGGTCACAGGGATAGTAGGACGGCATGGAAGAATATAGCTAGTGATTCTGTTACATCTTCCTATGTTGACAGATAGTAACTGCACTAGTGGGGGTGAGGATTTAATAAGATGGGTAACTGTTGAACCACTGTGTTGTATATTTGAAACCAATGTAAGTTTGTATATCAACAATACTTCAATTAAAAATAAAGCAAAGAGAAAAAAAACAGAAAAAAAGTGACTTTAAGAAATTGAATAATTTAGTCAGGATCTGCCACTGGGTAAATGGTAGATCTAGGGTTTGAATCATTAGTTTCCAGAATATCCTCTCTTAACCATTAATTTACACAACCCCTTAGAAGGTCCTTACTGCTGTCAACATTTCATTAAATAGGGTGACTTCCCAAGGTCACAGCCATAATTCAATCCAACTTAACCAGACTCCAGGGTCTAGGTTCCATTTTCATACAACTTCCAGTTTATGCCCCAGGGTTATAAGATACTCCTCCATCCCCGTGAGATGTTTTGCATTTGTGGACTTGAAGTTAAAAGAAAGTGGTGAAAGAGTGGCAATGGGTCAGCACAACATGATCCAGTTTGGGGAAGACATCCAAAATGTACAACTCTTATCATCCTCGCAGCACCAACTTTATTTATAAAATAATTCATGCTAGTTTATTGAAATTCCACTCAAGGATTTCTTTCTCTGCATTACCACCTGGATTCACTGCCCATTTAGGGTATGTGATTGGGTCCCTGTTGGACTTTTATCCAAGTGTGCAATTGCTGGAATGTTAAGTTCTTGTGTTCATTTGGCTTACCCTGTTCTTAAGTAAAAGGCAAATCTGGCATATTGAATAGAAAAGCTACAAAAAAACCAAGACTATCATTAAATCAATTTGCTAGAGTGGTAGATATCCTGTTCTCTTCTGGGCAGTGTTGAGCCAACATCCCAGGCTTCTAGTTCATTCATTATCCTAGAACATAGCCAGAAGAAAATCAACAGAGGCTGGGTCTCTGATAACATGGAATTAAGCATACCAAAGTACTTTGAGTTTTATTTTAAAGTAGGTGGGTCAGTTCTTTAGTATTTGTAAGTATTTATAAGATACAGGCCAGAACTCTGGACTCCATCTAAAGGGAAAAAGTGGTCTTTATTGGCTGTACCTACCAATTCAGCAGGTATGAAAAAGCAGAAGGAAATCAAGATATGTGAACATGAGATCGGCTGAAGCAAAAGAAGTCTCTTAATTCAGTTCCAAGAGACAGGGTCACAGCCAATAAAGAAGGGTGATACCCAATGCCACAGGAGACTGGGAACCAAAATCAGTTTCCTTGTTTATAAAAGATATGTTTTACTGAAGGAACAAAACAGCAGCAGACTCACAGACTCCAAGAAGGGACTAATGGTTACCAAAGGGGAGGGGTGTGGGAGAGCAGGTGGGGAGGGAGGCAGAAGGGGATTGAGGGGTATTATGTTTATATGGTGTGTGGGGGTCACTGGAAGACAATGTAGCACAGAGAAGGCAAATAGTGAATCTGTGGCATCTTACTACACGATGGACAGTGCCTGCAGTGGGGTGTGGGGAGGACTTGATAATATGGGTAAATGTAGTAACCACATTGTTTTTCATGTGAAACATTCATAAGAGTGTATATCAATAATACCTTAATAAAAAAAAGATATGTTTTATTAGTATAGCAAAAGGAAAATATATTCACTCACAAGCGGGAAAAATACGAATACAAACATAAAACCAAACCACTATTTATGAAGGCAAAGTTCAGTGCTCTATCCCTGAATGCTTCTCCCTTGCACTCTATCCAACCTTGATAAACTACTTGATATTCCCTCTAACTGGAACAGTCTACTCGCCTTGCATTCATGTGTGTAAACACACACACACATAAACCATTACCTTACCCTAACTAATATCCTTTAGGTCTTAGCTTAGATGTTGTATCTTCTGGGAAACCTACTGCAATATCCCCAAGACCATGTAAGGTGTCATCTCAAACACTCTGCACTGCTGTATCAGTATAGGTCCCTCTGCAGAATTGCCTTTTTACCTATCTGTTTCCTCCTTGATGTCAATAACTCACTGTGTTTTCATCATTATGGTATCCTTGAGGCTTAGCATAATGCCTGCCACAAAGTATATAGGTGCTCAGTATAAATTTGCTGAATGAATGCATACCTTTTGCAGTACAGAAAGCAAACTTGTCATCATCAGGGTCCCAAGATGTATTTTTAGAAAACATATTCCCTAGGATAAAACTAGTTCCAATTATTTCAAAGAGCCCTTACATTGGATATGCAGATGTGTTTGTTTGCTTATTGTAGTAACCATTAGGGCGAGTCCCGAATACACTGCTCTGTCCTTTACCCAATGAAATCTGAGCAGTGATGTGAGTTACTTCCAGGTGAAAGCTTGAAGAGCTGGCCCATGACTCCCCATGTTCACCTGCCCCAATCATGAGAGCCTATGTTCCCTCCCCCTAATTATAGAAGCATGTTTTGAAAGGGAGCTTCTGGCAGGCTGAGATCTGAGCAACAAAATGTGGGACAGATTCTTCCACTGACCCTAAAGGACATGTAATGAGTTCAAGAAATGAACATGAATGTTGTTGCATAGCAAACCCATTTCGTCTGACACATTTATAAAACAGCAACTTCCACCATCTTTTCCTTCTTGCTATCAGAACTTGTCTCCCTCTCTAGAGGCAGAAAATGCCAAATATTCCCTTCCTCAGCCTTCTTTAAACCTATGTGGCATAATTCTGGACAAGGAAATGTAAGGGAAATTCTACTTATGTTTCCACTAAATATTTTCCACCTTCCAAAAATAGATCTGAGAACTCTCCTCTTCCTTTTTGCTGCTGCATGCAATTGTATGAAGACATGAAATAGCCACCCTTTGACTGAGAGGACAAGCCTAAGAACTGAAATAAATGTTAAGAAAGCCAGTAATATCTTTGAGTGGCTTAACCAAACCTGAATTTGTCACCTCAAGATTCACTGCTACGTGAGATTGTAAATATCTTTACTGTTTGGACCCCTGTCGATCAGGAATATTTTGTTACTTACAGCTAAAGGCATTCTAATTGCGTGAGAAACATACAAATTTTCCCTTTCTGGCAACATATAGGGCAGAAATTCCAAAAGCCAGTATATACCGGTAGGTCAGACTGGGATACCCAGGAAGCAAAAACATTATTTGGAAGAACTAAACACATAAAAGGGTCATCTAATGATGGGGTCATCTGGCCAAAGATGAAATCTATGTGTTAATTTTAGAAAAGGACAGTGTGCTTGCCGACATTGGAGGAGAAGCGTTAGAACGTAAATTGAAAGAAGATATGCACAAGTATATTTATTCCTTTGTTCAATATTAGTTCATAAGAGAATTTTATAATTAACTACCTGCCTAGGAAACTCTCAGTTGCAATAGTTGTAAAAAAATGTCAAACATATGTATTTTGCCAGAGTATATCTTTGGAGGGCAGGAAGGAACTAATAAAGGGTTCCCTTATGTTTGAGTGGTTACTTAGAAGAGGTCATTTATATCACTTTCCAACCTGATTTACATGGAATCCACCACGATTTGTCCTCTCTCTTAAAAAAGAAAAAAAAAGTATTCATTCCTCTACATCATCTCTTAATAGAAAATACATTCCCAAGTGTAATTATTAATTTATTATTAAACATTCCATTGAAAAGTAATAATTTACCTACAACTCATTGAAAACTATAGAGGAATCCTCAGTATTTTCTGAAGAAGTCAGAGCGCCCTTAAAACCAGAGTAGACAGAGGACAACAAATAAAACACAGACACACTGACATGAGAGACAAAATCTTCACCCAAAGAGTTCCCCCACCAACCCAACCCCATTTTTTCCATATTCGCCACCAATTTCTGGGGTTTCCTCCACATGGTTTGGTTCCAATGAGCCACGCCCAAAAGCAGTCACAGGCAGATAGGATCTATGTTTGTATATTAGCCTATCAGATCAGCCTCTTCCTGGAGTTTTCTTAGGCTCAAATGAAGAACTGTGGTGTCTATAATATAGGGATCTGGTCTTACAAACAGCAGAAGGGAACTGCATGGGTTGGAAGAGACAGCAGCTAGTGAGAAAACAGGTTTCTGTGGGTTATTTGAGTCCAAGTGCACTGGTGGACAAGGGCTGGGTGCAGAAGGGTCATCAGTAGGCAAAATACAATCGCTGTAAATAAACAGCAGGGAATCCCAGGCTGACTGAAGAAAGCTTCAGTGAGTGGAGGTGGTGGAAAAAAATTCAGAAACTTCTGAGTCATGAGAAATACTTTGAAAATCCTGTCATCAGTTCTAATATAACTTACCTGTCTTGAGTCACCTACATTCAGAATCACCTGCTCTTTTAGGCTCCTGAACTTTTCCACTAAATACTGTGGTGTCATCAGGAAAAAGGATCACAACCATTTGAAATCCTGATCTCTAATTCTCCGGCAGTTAACTTCCATACAAGCAGCCTCTACAGTACTGTTTCATCAAAAAGTATTCCAGGCTCGTCCCAATGCAATATAGCTTGGTTAGTCATACATAAGTGAATGCTAGCATTATCAATATTAATGTCATCACTATTTTCAAACTTTAAAGTTTATTTTTTAAATAAAGGTGGATTTTTTGCCTAAAATGCTAGTGCTTTTACATACACACAAAAGCATGACTTGGTTTTGGAAATTTACTTTGCAACCAGGAGGCTCCTACTTAACTTGGATAATTTTACAGGCGATCAGTACTTTCAAGCAATCGATGTCAGATTGTCAAATCTCATTGTTTGGGACATTAGGCTGGGTTCATAATGTTAAAAAAAATAACTTTCAAGACACGTTTTTCAAAACTGGGAGCCTCTTTCCCCTAAAATAGTACCCAGTACAGATTGTATACAAGATATGACTTGAAGATTACTGATTTTTAAATGCCTCCCTAGACTTTATATACTGAGTATTTTCTTCCCCCAAATGGTCCCCTATTGACACTTACCCATTCATCTCAAATATGATCTCACTAATTTTCAAAGCCCGGCACTAGTAGAGCTCTGGGTCTGAGAGTAAGTCTTAATACATATTCTGATTGAATGGGTCCACGAGTGAGTGAGCAAAGAACAGAAGTGAATTTAGAGCTTCTCCTTTGAGGACTTTCTTCCAAGCCAGCAATATTTCCATTTTAAGATCAACACTGATGGCAAAGCTTTGTGGTTTGGGTTATTTTAATTCGTGAAAACAGTCAAAAATCACTTAGAACAAGTCTTCAAAATAAGAGACAAAATTCAGTGGGATGAGGGTACTTAGGGAAACCGAAGGCATGATCAAAATATTACAAGTCTGACTTTCTCATAATTGGGTTTTGAAAGCAATTCCAGAAATGATTTGAGCATCAGTGAGACCCAGGACTAGGCACATTAACTCCAGGGTGACTACCCTGAAAGGCTATGCTCAATATAGAAAGACTGGCATGCTGATTTTCATGCTGACTTTCTCTAATTGGGCTTCTTCATTTATGGACAAGGCATAGATAATATTTTTTAAATGACTGGTGGAAAGGTCCTGCAGCCTTAGGCTAATCCTAAATCCATAAAACTTCATTTTTCCCATCTGCGAAGTGAAGTATCAAACTAGATAATCTCTTTAAACTTTTCCAGTGCTAACATCCAATAATTATATCAATAAATAGTTTAAACATTGTTCACATATCTTCAACCACTCTTACTAGCTTTTCATAGGTTTCATACTGAGCAGAACTGTCCCTTTAAACAGCCATAAGGCCCCAAGAGAAATCATGCTTTAGGCTGTAGACTATAAGGTACGAACCTGCTGGAGCAAGATAAATGAGACACACATCTCATACACACATACACACACACATATATCTGTCCCATTAGCAGTAAACTATCTGTTGCCAGACAAGGACAATTATAGAAGTCATCACAATAGTTTCCATTCATATGAAATCAGTCATATAAATCATACAGAGTACAGTTACTCTTTAAACTAAAAATTAAATTTAAAGCTAGTTTGTCAACTTTTCATTAAGTAGTTACAACTTCAAAAGTGGAGGAGGTGCTTTCAAATGAAAGTATGACAGCAGGCTTGAGAAAGTTCTGTTTCCGATTATGTCCAAAGTATCTTATTCTATAGAGTCCAGGCTGGGCAGTATCTGGAATATGCCATTGTATCGTTGCATTACTATGACCCAGTAATCCTTTGTGCCAATAGAAACTGTTGGTAGGAAACAAACAAATCCAATTTTACTCTTTAAAATGTGTGATTATTCATTAAATGAATATTTAGGGAGGACCTATGATAAGCAAGGTAATAAGAGTATAGCAATGAACAGACAGAGATAAATACTTACTTTTGAGATGAGGACCTCTAAGAGACACCAACTGTAGAAAGATCTTTACTTGTTCTACCTTTTTAACTACCTAAACTCTATCCTTCCTAGGAAGCCATACCTGATACTCAGAACACAGGATGTCTCCTGCTTTAGAACTGCTATAGTATCCTTTCAGCTCCTGTCATCCTCTGCTTCAATTGACATGTCTTTTCACATCTAGATTCATTTGTTGAAAATATGTATTTCACAAGTGACATGCCAGTCTCTATTCTAGAGGTACTAGGCATATGGCAGTGAGGAAGACAGACATGGTCCAAATATCATGGAGCATATATTTGGGTAAAGTTCCACTAGGGTAAAGGTGGAGAGAAAGGCAGTAAACAAAGAATTTTAAAAGTGGTAAGTGAAATGTAAAAGTAAGATAGAAATCTCTCTAGGCAATGTCATTTAAGCTGAACCCACACATCTAGGGGAATAGCATTCTAGGAAGAAGGAACAGAGAATGCAAAGTGTCTGAAGCAGGAACCAATCTGGTACATCCAAGAAGCAGAATACAGGTCAGTAGGATTAGGGCACAGTAAACTGTGGAAGAGTGGTTGAGATGATAGAAACATGGAATCAGATTATGTTAGCCCTTGCAGACCATGACAGCAAGCTCAGATACTCTCCTAGATACAGTGAGATACAATGGGCTAATGACTGATGTCCTCAGTTTTGCAGAGAGCAAATCCCCCGGGCAGGGGAGGTGTGGTCAACATCCTACGTTTCTCAGTGACAAGTCCAGTGCTGTGTCAATAAAGAGTTGATACAGCTGCTGATGAACAAGGTGGAGGTCTATACACACCCTCAGTGTTGACTGTTATTCTGATTTGGGACTTTTAAAAATAAATCATCCTTTTTTGTTATCATCATTTCATTCAGTATAACCTTATTTTAACAATAAATATGGATTATCACTTGTTTAAAAATTACCTAGAGTTCTGAAGATCAGAGGGAACATAACATGATATTCATATTTATGCATGGCTATCAAATAGCCCACAACATGGTCAAATCTCTATTTCCAGTTAAGCATGTGAATCAAACCAACACACAAATAATCACTTAGTTTGAAGCAATCTGAATTAGATACAAATTGCCAAAAATTTTGCCCATTTCCATACCACTGTCCTGTGGTGTGAAATGAACAGACTTGGGAACGGTAACGTTTTCTTACAGCAGACCCATTTCTAAATCTTCAAAATATCGAGTCAACTCAGGAATTTGGCAACAAAAGGCACAGAGATAAGTCTCTGAGGAAGCTCCATGAGCATATTCCTTCCTTACTTCAATCAATAACAGACAAACACTCAAGCTCCCTTTGTTTTAATAAGTCAAATGAAGAATCATTGACCATATGTAAACATGCAATACAGAAATGTCCCGCTCTACAGAGCCACCTCAACACCTGCGCCCAGCACCCCTTTCAATCAACTTGCAGGAAGGCTAGCCAGCTTTTAGGGTTAAAGTTGGTGACCACAGAGAAAAGCACAACAGATGTTTACAAGAATGGAAGCCATAACCTCATTAGCACCTAATCTTACAGAAACATACAGCACTGCACTGTTTTGTAGAAAAATAGAATCAAAATGAAGTCTAATAAATCAATGAAATATGGCCGGAAGGCTCCTTGGGAATTTGGTATCATTAATATCGTGTATTGGGCCAGTCTTCCCATTTGTTTTCCCTGCATTACTAACCAATTGTTTTCAAGGCTTGAAAGACAAAATATTCGATAGACATGCTTACCGAGTCTCCCAGGAAGCATCATTATGCACTATCTGCCACGTTGTTGAAGTGGCCTCATATTTCTCCACAGTGAGGAAGGTCTGATGGGTCTGAAATGCAATTAATAGAACTAATCAAACACTGCACAGTCACAGGAGGAAACAACCTGTAAATTCTCCATTTGTTGACTGCATACTAACCTACCAATACTTGTGTGAAAATGTACTCAAATTTCATCCTGATTCTTAGGTATTCACCTTAACATTCTATGTAATGTCTTCAGAATGTTAATTTATCCAGTCTATAAAAAAACATGACTTTTTTTAGAAAATTGACTGAACCATAATTTTAGAGCCAAGAGCAAATTTTTGGAAATTAGGGCAGAGAAATGATGGAATAAAACTTGAAATTTAAAAAAGGCATAAGTCATGTTTTTATGACATGTTTGTTGATCTATATTCCAAGATTTTCCCTAGTCACCTCAAGATTTAGGAGACAAATGGGAAAGTTTCCTCATCTTTCTGTTTCCAGGTAATGAGTTATTAGTAAATACTTCTCCCTGAGTGAAAGAATTGAAAATGATGCATAAATCTTCCTTTTCCCAGGGTGATAAAAGCAATCTCTGTATTGTGTCATAATGGATTCCTAGAAACCACATCATAAGCAGATTTTATTTTCCCATTAGAAAATTGCTATAAGGATTTGTTTCAGACCCCAAGAATTCAGCTTCAAATAAAGCACAGATTTGAATAACACAACAAATTAAAAGATACAAAGATGATAAATCTCCAATTTTCCTAAAAAATCTTTAGATTGTAACCCTTAGGACATCTGTCTGATTCACTTTATCCACCAGAGCCCTTTATATCTGTCATTTACAGATGTTCAAATAAACTGGCTGAACGTTCACTTATTTAGCTAGGGCATGGAATTACTTAAAATTCTTCTCTAATTATTCAACTAATAGATTATATTCAATTAGGAAGCTTTCTTAACCGTAATGACTTGTATAGAGAGTTGTTCCTGGCCATTTAGGACAGAGCAACATGAGGGAGGCCTTAGATGGAGCAAGAGATAGAGTGGACCCTATGGTATAGATCTAAAGTGCAAATTAGACAACAAGGCTAGCCCATGAATACATGAGCAATGTGACTGTCCTTACCCCACCAACCATAATCTCCTCCAGATATACAATTAATAAATACAAATTATTGAATCTCTTTAGACCTCAGTTTATTCATCCGTAAAATAGGGATAATAAAACATAACCATCTGGGCAGTAGTGAGGATTAAATTCATGTGATAATGTATGTAAAGCACTTAGCCTAGTACCTGTGAATAGTAAGCATTCAATAAATAGTGGTGAGGTTATTTACAATAGCCAAGATATGGAGGCAACCTAAGTGTCCATCAGTAGATGAATGGATAAAGAAGATGTGGTACATATACACAATGGAATATTATTCAGCCATAAGAAAAAAACAAATCCTACCATTTGCAACAACATGGACGGAGCTAGAAGGTATTATGCTCAGTGAAATAAACCAGGCAAAGAAAGACAAGTACCAAATGATTTCCCTCATTTGTGGAGTATAACAATGAAACAAAATTGAAGGAACAAAACAGCAGCAGACTCACAGATTCCAATAAGGGACTAGCGGTTACCAAAGGGGAGAGGTGTGGAGGGTGGGTGGGGAGGGAGGGAGAAGGGGATTGAGGGGCATTATGATTGGTACACATGGCATGGGGGGGTCATAGGGAAGACAGTGTAGCACAGAGAAGACAAGTAGTGACTCTGTGATATCTTACTACACTGATGGACAGTGACTGCAATGGGCTATGGGAGGGACTTGATAATATGGGTGAATGTTGTAACCACAATTTTTTTCATGTGAAGCCTTCATAAGAGTGTATATCAATAATACCTTAATAAAAACAAACAAATAAATAAATAGAGGTGGGGATGTGATGATTACTAATAATAAAGTAGAGAGAATTGTTTGATGCTAAGTCCCAGAGTATTCTTAGAGATTAATTCTAGTCTCATTATAATGCTTTAAGCATTTTGCTCTCCTGCTTCTTTGTGGCAATAATGATGATAATATTTCTCCACCCTAAGGATATCAAATGATGCCAGTTTTACTACACCACTGCAGTATCTTCAGAAAATAATGTTATAAACATGTAAATATATTGACATAGCTTGACTGCCTAGAGAAATTATTTCAAACAGGTGCATGTTGACTAAATGAACATTTTTACCCAATGTCATATTTGACAATGTCATATTGCCACAATTGTTATCACAGCAATATGATATTTTAATGAACAGAAATGGGAAGGCTTATTAGAAAGAATGCTATTTGGAGTATAAGTGACAATGGGTCCTGGGAAAAATTGCTCATTGAGAGCATAAATGCATCCTCAGTCACAGTAAAAAATCTGACCTTGAAATCACTTTCAATACCTATTATCTTTTTCCTCTATATATTTCTTTATTGTTTGAACTTTTGTAACTAGAATGTGCCTAGTTATTGCTTATGTAGTTACAGAGAAGCACAATGACTTTATTTTGTTAACAGATGTATTACATATATATATATATATATATATATATATATATATATATATATACACACATACATAAAGACATATACTTTATCATGTAAACATAAATTTTGTTTATATGATAAAGTCAGAAAGGTATGAAATGATATGTACTATTAACAGTGATTACCTCTAAAACAGGAGAAAGAGGGGTACTTTCACATTCTATTTTCAGCACCCTTATATAGTCTGTTTTTACAGTGGACATGTATTTCTTGTGTCATTTTTCAAGGTTAATAAATAAATACCCTGTTAGTGCCAGGAGCAAACAGTAGGGAAATGGCCAATTCTAGAAAAAGTAAAGCACATGGGCCAGGGCTCTAAGCCAGGAGGGCATCCACCCAGGCACCCACACTCACTGCAAAGCAGTAGAGGTGGGATGAGAGGGACGGTGATGGGGCAGGAGGAGAAGACCCAAAGAGCGGGTAGGAAGGAGCCAAAGAAACACTTCATTCTTGACTCTCTGATTATTTTACCAAAGTTAGTAGAATTTTGACATTTTCTCAAGAGACAGTGTAGTTCTCTATGCATTGTGCTCTATGTGGTCCTAAACAGAGCCAGTTAAATGTTTCCTGTGTGCTTTTTTCCCCAGACTCAATTCCACATTAACTGTTCCAATTTAAACTTTTCCACCTACAAAATAAGATGAAAAGTAAGTTGGAACATTTTATCTCTATGTTGGTAACTACTGAAATAATCAAGTGAATAAAAGGGTCACAAGCAGATTTTAATTTATAAAAAGAATCAGTGATGCTTACCTTATTTTCTGCTGAATTCTTCGGGTTAGCACCAACAAATGTAACCTCAGCAACTTCTCCCTGAAAATAAAACTCACTTTATGAGTTCTAAGAAAACTATTTTTTGCTATGCTTATATTTGGGCCATGATTTATGAAATGTTCTAGGATCCCAGCTACCTGTATAGATTCTATTCTATTTAATCAAGTAAGCTCTGAGAACACTAGAGAAAATACTTTTGTAACACTGGACACAGGAATTTTGGGCCAATAAATTACTCCAGAATTTTTGGCCAGTGAATTTGCTTTTGGTAGATTCAGATATAAAGGAAGACATAAAGCTATAGTTTACTAGTGACAGCACATTAAAATGGTTTCTTCAGCCTTAGAATTATCTTATATCTTCCTCCCATATACATACAGGGGATGGACTGAATTAAATGAGAGCAGTGAAAACTTCCATGGATGACTGGTACTTGCACTTACACTTCTACTTATACACGTAAGATACAAGATGGAGCGACAGGATGTATATATACCTTGCCCCCTGTAACAACCAAAATAGCTGGACAAATATGTATTGAACAATGGTTTTAAAGACAGTGGGCAATGAAAACAGTGGTCTTTCAATGACAGAAAACAAACAAGATGAGCCCAACAACTACCCAGCTTAATGCTTTCAAAGAGTTTATAGGTCACAGCAGAAGGAGGTAGAATTCAAGCAAAACCAGGCAGTCTACCTAAGTTAAGGAATTGATGTGGAAGTCCATGAAGACCAAGTAGTCTTGACTTCACAGGGTAAAGCAAAAGAGAGAAGGGAGCACACAGGGAAGAAAGCTCCACAGAGAGAGAATTCTAGAGATTTGCAGAAGGCATCCTTCCACTCTGCATGAATGTAAGGGAGCTGCCTGAAGCCAGGAAAAGAATCAATTAAAAGAATTAGAACAATCCTGGGATGGTGTAAAATTGAGAAGAGTTCCAGTTCTTGCTAGCCAGACCAGAAAACCTCATAATTCAAAAGAGTTTTACCTCAGTGTATGGGGGAGGGGGAGAATAATAGCTTTCCTGGCCCACCCTAAAAACTTACTAAGACCCAAAGGGATCAGACTCTTTCCAAGTAACTTAATAACACCTAAAACAAAGCTTAAAAATATCTACAGGAATAGAAAAACACCCAGCAACTAACAAGATAAAATTCACAATGTCTGGCATCATAGGAGAGAAAAGAACTGCTCATAATGAGAACACTCTCAATCAAAACTGACCCATTAATGAAATAGATGATAAAATTAGTGGACAAGGACACTAAAATAGTTCTTAAACTCTACTCTGTATGTTCAGAAAGCTAGCAGAAAGAATGAACATGTTAAGTAGACATGTTGAAGATATGAGACTTAATCCACACCCCTAGCATGAAAATTACAGTGTCTGAAAAGAAAACACAGTGGATGGAAATATCAAATTAGACATCACCGAAGAAAAGATTAGTGAATTTGAAGATATAGCAATAGAAACTACACAAAATAAAAAATGGGGGTAAAAGATTGAAGAAAATGAATAGAGCAGCATTGAGCTGCGGAACAACTTCAAGCTGCCTGATATACGGTGACTGAACTTCCCGAAAGATAGGGAGAGAGGAATAAATGCAGAAAAATATTTGAGGAAATAGCCAAAATTTTCCAAATCTGCTGAAAACTATAAGCCCGCAAGTTCAAGAAGCTCAGTGAACCCCCAACACAAGGACCAAAAAAGAAAACTACAGCAAGGATCATTGCCATCAGATTGCTTAAAACTAGAGATAAGAAGAAAAAAATCCTAAAAGAGACATTGCACAGAGAAGAACATACATAAGGATGACAGCAGATTTTTTTCACTGAAAATAATGCAGACCAGAAGACTATAGAGCAACATCCTTAAGGTACTAAAGGAAAAATCTGCTAACCAAGAATTCCACAAACAGTGAAAATATCCTTCAAAAAAATGAAAGTGAAATAAAAACATTTTCAAACATATAAAGGAAGAGAGAATAATGTTAAATGAAGTCCTTCAAGCAAACAGAAAATGACACTAGATGGAAATTTTGACCTACACAAAGAAATGAAGAGCTCCAGAGACTTAGTGTGTAAGCAAATATAATTTATCTTATTGATTAAATCTTTTTTTTAAGACAACTACTTTATTTGAAGTAAAAATAACAATCCATGGTGGAGTCCATAAGTTATATAGAAGTAAAGCATATTGAAACAATATCACAAAGACCAGGAAGAAAGAAATTGAAGAATGCCACTAGTCAGACTGATCAAGGAAAAAAAAAACAAAACCAGAAGGCATAAATAATTACTTTCAGGAATAAGATATGGGACATCAATATAGAATCTATAGATATTCAAAAGATAACAAAAAAATCAGTTAATGACTTCATGCCCATATATTCTGTAATTTAGATGAAATCATATGGACAAATACCTTTAAATATAGAAACTACCAAAGATCATTCAAGAAGAAATAAGTGACCTCAATAGTTAAAAACTTAACACATTGTACACTTTAAAAATGTATAACTTATTGTAAGTCAATTACACATCAATAAGGGTGTTTTTAAAATAACGAAGTAATGAGAAAGTAAGTCTTCCCATCACTTACCATGGCACACAAGACCTTTACAGATAAGTTTCCACCTGCTGCTCCACCTCAAGCCCTCTACACACTATATGCACCTGTGGTGATGTGTTTTGATAGGCACAGTGAACTCCTACTCATCCTCCAAAACCTAGCTCACATCAAAAACATTTTTTAATAAAAACTTTCCATGGATTCAGAATCAATGATGACCATCTAAACACAGATGTGCCATTTAATTATTTGCTTCTCTTTCAACTCCCCTGAATGACTATTGATTTATTTTCTCCTTTTTTCCACTTTCACCAGCGAGATTACTAAATTAGTCAATGTCATTAGCAAAATGTTCCAACATCTGGAAACATCACTACATCCCTTATATACAGCACCTGCCCTACAGCCAATATTATGATTCATTTTAATAAAATAAGCTTTATATCTGGTATCTGGTTAGCCAAATTTCTCTAATCCTTAAAAGTGTACCTTTCCTTGGTTTTTTTTCCTACATTTCCAATTCCCTGTTTACTCACACTCATCTTAACAATGAGAAACAACCCCATTACAGATAAAACATGCCAATTCAAATGGTAGCAAACAGGCACTTCTGACAGGACAGAGCAAGGAGTTCAGTATGTCCTCTCCCCAAAAGGGGACTATATATGTGACAAAACTGTTAAAATACCCATTTTGGAGTTAGAGATATCAAAAAAAACCTGAGAAACATTTATTCATTAAAACTAGTAACCTTTGAGACGAGTACAACTCTGATGTTCTTGCGGGGTTACTCCCATCCTCTGTGGTGCTGAAGCTCAACCAGGATGGGGACGGTCACGAGATCAACAGCTTTGTTCCTGCTGCCAAAAGGAACTCACTTGTTTGGAAATAGCCATTTAAAGAGGTGATCTCACTGGAAGGCAAACATTGAAGGCTAAGGGCTATGCTGGCAGACTAGTCAGGGATTTAATAGTGTTTTGGGTAAGATAACCATAGTAGACCTGATAAGCTCTCCCCCTATCCTGGATTGACTACAGGCTATGAACATGCCAGTGCAGAGACCAGAGAGGGCCCAGGCCATTCATACATCTCTGGCCAATGGAGTCTGTATGTAGGTGCAGAGGACACATAAGGGAACCCAGTGGAAATTAAAAGCTAGTGAAAACAGAAAATGATCTGAAATGTGAATGCATACCTCAGTCCACAGAGATCTATTAGCAGAGAGTGAAACTGTTACTCTTTGGGGCATTGTGGGTAACACTGAAATATTTCCAGAATCTCTTGCCTGGCTTTTGTGTATTTCCATATCAATAGGTGATTACAAGGCAAACCAAGGGCATATCTGGACCAGAGAGGTTGGGTGGGGCCCCTTTTTGCAGCTGTGTCATGAGAGACATGGGTGAGCAGAAGTGGATGACTGCTTGTAAGCAATAAATGGGTTTCTCCCACTTTGTTTCTCTCTTTGACTGATTTCAGCTTCAAAGGTAATTTGCCCTGGGCTGCGAACATATTTTTCCCTGGAGTTATAGGCATCTAAGCATAAACTATAACCAATATTTGGCTGAACATTAAGTTATGTAACCACAGGGGCAACCCCTTGAGAGACAGACTTAAAAGTAAAATCAAGAATGAAAAAACTGAGCAAAGATATCAGTAGCCACACACAGCAAAAGAGAATTTACTAATTTAGTCCAGACAAATTTTAAATAATCAAACAAAACCGACAGCAACTCTAGAGTGGAGAGGTAAAGCTAAAATTCAGAGTTTCTAAAACATATAAAAAAACTCTAGTTTTCAACAAAAAAATTATGAGATACACATAGAAGAAATTATCACCCATGCTAAGTTAAGTGGGAAAAACAAAAATCAAACTGCCTCTCTGTGTCCTCAGATGTTGGATTCAGCAGACAAAGACTTCAAAGCAGCTATTATAAAAATGCTCTAAGAACTAATATAAATCATGTGTAAAGAATTTTTTTAAGTATAATAATACTGACAATTAGAAAATATTAACCTAGAAAACAGAAAGAAAATCACAATTGAAGTGAAAAATTCATTAGAGGGGCTTAATAGCAAACAAGATATCAGAAGAAAGGATAAGAGAACTACACTTTATCAATATAAGTTATCCTACCTGAAGAATAGAGAGAAAAAGAACACCAAAGAAAAATCAGTGCTTCAAAAAATGTGGGACAATAAATATTCCAACATTCACAAAAGAGAAGTCCCAGAATTAGAGGAAAGAGAAAAGGACAAAAAAAAATTTTTTTAAGAAATAATAGGTAAAAACTTCCCTATTTGGTGACCAATTTCTTACAGATCCAAGAAATTCAACAAGCATCAAGTAGGATAATCAAAAAGAGATTTGCATATAGATACATTGTAGCAAACTGGTACCAGAAATAGACAAAAAGAAAATCTTAAAAACAGCAAGAGAAAAATGATTCATTACTTACAAGAAAACTAAAATAAGATTAATAATTGACTTCTCATTAGATAGTGAAGGGCAGAGGCAAAAGGATAACATATTCAAAGTGATGAAAGAAAAAATTTTCTCAACCAAGAATAAAGCAAAACCAGTCTTCAAGATAAAGACAAAATAAAGCCATTCCAGATAAATAAAGGCTGAGAGAATTTACTGTTAAAAGAACTGTCTTAAAAGAAATTACTAAAGTCGTTCAGGCTGAAAGGAAATGATGTCTAATGGCAATTCAAATTCTTAAGAAGAATAAAGAGCACCAGAACTGGTAAATATGTGTGTAAATAAAAAAATATTCTCTAAATATGTTTTTCCATATCTTCTCATAACTCCTTTACAAGGCACAAGATTGTATAAAAAATTATAACATTGTAATATTGCATTTATATATAGATGTAATATGTGCGACAATAATATCACAAAGGATGGGAAAGGAAGAAGATATATTGGAAAAATCCTTTTTTTACTTTTTAAAGATTAAGTTAGTATTATACTGAAGTAGGTTGTGATTAGTTAAGATGTATGTTATAGCCCTATGAAAAATAAAATATATGTATCTGGTCTCTGCCACCATTTTCTGGCACACAGCTCCTAAAATCCTTGGAATCTCTGAAACGGTGGTCTTTGTGTATGCTAATGCAATGTCTAGAGGCTGGGGGCCTCTGGATAACCTCAGGATGGGGCTAGCTGCCAGGGGAACCAAACATGTGATTAGAGAGTTCAAATCCAACTCCTTTCAAATCCAAGCCCCAGATCTCCAGGGAAGGGGAAGAGGGTGGAAGTTGAGTCAATTACCAAATGCCAATGATTGAATCCATCATGACTACAAATGAAGCTTCCTTAAAAATCTCTCAAGTATGGGGTTTGGAGAGCTTCCAGTTTGGGGAATGTGTAGAGAAGATGGAAGGGGCACGGAAGCTCTGTCTTCTTCCCCACACACCACCCTATGCTCCTCTTCCATCTGGCTGTTTCTGAGTTGTATCCTTTTATCATAAACTGGTAATCTAGTAGGGAAACTGTTTTCCTGAGTTCTGTGAGATCATTCTATCAAATTATTGAACCCAAGGGTGGGTGTGGGAATCTCCAATTTATAGTCTGTCGGTCGGAACCATAGGTGACAGCTTGGACTTACCATCGGTGTCTGACCTGTGTGTGGAGATGGGCAGGGGTGCAGTCTTGTGGGACTGAGCCTTTAGTCTGCACCAACCCCAAGTAAATAATGTTAGAATTGAACTGAACTGTAGGACACCTACTTGGAGACCACAGAGAATTGGAGAATTTCTTGGTGTGAGAAAAACCTCCACACATATGCTGTTAGGAGTATTGGAAGTAGAATGTTGGGAAGAGAAAGTTCTCTTTCCTTTTCAAATCCCTAAAACAGCTACTAGGAAAATAACTTTAAAAAAATACCAAAAAAAAAAAAAATCAGAGGAATAAAAAAGGTACACTAAAACATAAAGATAACCTAAGCTTCCACCTTAAGAAATGAAGGAAAAAAGAGTAAAATAAAATCAAAGTAGGCAGAAGAAAGGATATAAAACGCTAGGCAAAAATCAATGAAACAGAAAAACAATAGATAAAATGAATGAAGCTAAAAACTAGCTCTTTGAAGACACAAATTACCAAAATCAGGAAGAAAGAGGGGACATCATTATAAACCCTACAGAAATTTAAGTTATAAGGGGATATTATGAACAACTTTACTCCAATGGATTACAATTTATATGAAATGGGAAAATTCCTAGGAAGATGCAAATTCTTAGAAAGATACAGATTCATAAAGACAAATTAAATTCCTAGAAAGACAAAACTAACCCTTCTCCCAAAATAGAAAATCTAAATAGGCCTACAACAAGTAAAAGAATTGAATTAGTATTTAAAAGTTTCTCCATAAACAGAAGGTCCATTTGACTTTACTGGTAAATCTGAAAATTTAAAGAAGAAATAACAGCAATCACTTGCATACATTTGCAGAAAATACAGGGGGATATACTTCCAAACTTATTCCTTGAGACCAGTGTTACCCTGAAACAAATATAAGTGAAAAGAAGACTACAAATATCCCTCATGGACATGAGTACAAAACTCTTTTGCAAAATATTAGCAAACCAAATTCAACAGCATATTAACTGAATATCTGAAAATCAACTAATGTAATACACCATACTAATAGAATAAAATAAAAAATACATGATCACCTCAGTAGGCATAGAAAAACATCTGAAAAAATCCAATACACACTCTTCATAGAAACTCTGAATAAACTAGATATAAAAGGAAATGTAATCTGATAAAGGGTATCTACAAAAATCCTGAAGAAAACACCGTACTTAATAACTGAATACTTTCCCTCCTAAGATTTGAAACAAGACAAGGATGTCCAGTCTTATAACTTCTACTCAGTACTGTATTCAAGATTCTGGCCTGTTCAAGTGAAAAAAAATATAAAGGCATCTAGAAAACAAATCCAAAAAGGCACAAGTAAACTTGTTTTTATTCACAGATAACATATACTATATGTAGAAATTTCTAATGAAATCACCCACCCAAAAAAGTCTATTAAAAAAAATGATTTAGCAAAGTTGAAGGACACAAGATCAATGTAAAATAGTAGTAGTACAAATGGTGCTTCATTTCTATGTGCTTTTCCTATACTTCAGCTGAGAGACAACTTCTCTGATATCCAATGAGTGGTACCATGACCATTCATTTAAAAAGACAACGGATAATTCAGATGTTAGAAATTCAATTTTATATAATTACTACCTGAATACTAAATATTTCGCCATTCTCATGTTTGCAGAGCCTGTGCAGAGGTAAGAACAATTGTCAAAATTATCATTGCCAACAGCTGGTCTATGGCATTGTTAGAGGCCAGTGGTGACATTAAACATCTTCCCCACATTCCCAAACACAGGTTTCTGAAAGAGTCCTCAAACTCTTTGTGAGTCTTACCTTTCTGTATGTAGGTTTCAGTGGCTGCAGAACATCCCCAAAAGTTTTGCCTGTTGGTGCTCTGTCCACGGCATTAGGAATTAATGGGGGCATCAGTTTTTTGAAAAATGGAGGCTCTGGACCACTGCTCAGGTTGGCTACTGTGTCCTAAAGCAGAGCATTTGCTTAAGAAGGACACAACACAGAGTCTAAGACCATTTTCCAAGGCCCCCACCTACCAGAAATGCCTTCATTAAAGAAAACACGTACATACACACATACACACACACACACACACACACACACACACACACTCCAAGACCTAATGACTTTAACAAAATGTGATGGGAACCATGCTAAAATGTGAGTCTCGATGTCCATAACTTAAACTTTTGTCTCTAGAAGAAAGTTTTGGTCACAACCAACATACTTCACTCCTGGAGGCAGTATTATAGTCCGGTGATCAGAGCATGAGCTTGGAAGCATGCTACACACCTTTAGATTCTGGGACAACCCTTGTTTCACTGTGTACCTTTGGAGGGGAGCCTAACATACGAGCCTTTGTAACATGACACTAAAATTATTCTTTAAATTTTAAAAAATGTTGAGCCTTTATCCAGAGTCAGTACCAAGTTTTTTCCCCCTAAATTAGAGAACTGTGCTAATTAAAAGAATATACTAGATATATTTTTAATTTAAAAGTTAAGATCAGACTATGTCCTTCCTTAATCTATGTTTTAGGCTTAATCTATGTTTTTCACAAAATTTGCCACCTTCAATAGTATCATCAAAATGCTAATCTCAAATTTTACATAGCCCTTCATATGTATTTAATGTACCATAGCCCTCACTTTAATCTTTAGAACAACCACATAATCTATTTGTTATCCTTCCTATTTTGCAAATGAGAAAATAAGCTTGGAGATAATCAGTGGGTTTTTTTTTTTCAAGATCCCATAGCTAGTCTTAGATGTATAACCATAAAATTGGAC
Source organism: Smutsia gigantea (assembly GCA_032199065.1). Lineage (NCBI taxonomy): Eukaryota > Metazoa > Chordata > Mammalia > Pholidota > Manidae > Smutsia > Smutsia gigantea. The sequence goes on along the minus strand of JAVSCE010010688.1, from coordinate 62,118 downwards.
ATGAAACAAATTTCCACAAAATGAATGACATTTTTCTCCCTAAACATCATTATAAAATTTAAAGAATCTATTTTCATGGGAGGAGATATCAATCTGATTGTATTGAAAGTTAACAGCAGTTTAACTCTAGGGATGGATTATAGGTTTATACTTTTCTGTATAATCTGAGTATTCTACAAATAATTATAGTTTTTATGATGAAAAATAAAAATAGTCCTACTTTGAAAAATAAGTATCAGACCTAAAATTGAGAGGAACATTATGATAAACAATATTCAGGTAATTAAGATATACCCTAAGTAAACACGTTCTGCTAAAACTTCAAACACACAATCAGCAACTAATTAGTTGGAGGCATACGATATTGCCAATATTCAACTGTTTTGCCCTCCAGAAACAGAAATTTCATTTGTTCCAATTTAATATATCCAAGACCTTACTTGGAAAGGGCATTATTGTCTTTGCCATTCTACAATTTTTTCACAACTTCTATTGGGGCTTATATGGTATTATGTTAAGGGTCTGCTTATTATTTTAAGCTCTTTATCCTGCTTGTGGAGTAATCCTCTGACACTAGAGCACAGCTTCACTAATAACTGTATCACAAAGGAAGATTTCCACAAGTGGAACTCCTTTAAGTAAACTTGTTTAGGTATACACAATTTAAGTAGATACAATATGTATATCTACCCAGTACTGTTGTACTTCATCAGATTGAAGCCCCTATTGATGAAAAACAACTATTATTAGCTTTTAACCACCAAGAAAGTAAAATATGCTACTAATTATAATTCTTCTCATTAGAAGATGTATCCCAGTTTCAGAGATGTTATAATATAGTGATTGGGCGTCTCACAGTTGATGACTCATCCAACTTGTGAAATGACTGGAGAGACTCTGGACAGGATTAGAGAATATTGCTCTCATTCCCAGTTACAGTTATAGTAAGCCTGGTCACTTATCACCTGTGAACCTATTTCCTCATCTGAAAAATAGGAAGCAATGATGCCTCCATACTTCACGTGATGATTGTGAGGATAATATGAGATGATATATATGGAAAAGCTGTCACCACCATAAGATCTTACCTGAATCTAAATATATTATCAGTTTCATTTCTTAGAGATACCAAATAGCTATAATTTTTTAATGTAAATTTTTTCAAAGAAACTAAACCCTCAAAGCTAAAGTTCATAGCTTTGCTTCCTTGCATCTCCCCACCCATGAGACACACACATGCCTACAGTTTTTGGTTACCGTGGCGATGGCCTTAGCAAGGACTCTGAAGAGCTTGATGTAAGCAGACAGAGTATGCGGCCCATAAATTGTAGATGCTGCCTCGTACCGCTGAACCTGCAGGAGAGGCAGAGCAGAGCGGTACACTGTTCAGCATATGTCAGTCCATTTAAAGAGATGGTGTATCTTAGGTGAGGTGTGACTGATTCTTGGACATCTACCCTAATTCAAACCAACATAATATTGTATAGCAATTGTACTTCAATAAAAAAATAAAATTAAAAAAAAGATTAATTATGGCAAAGGAAGGTGGGCATTTCCATTTACTATCTTAAGTAAATGGCTCCCACCAAATATTTAAAGGCAACTACTTAAAGGCAGTGGGTTCTCTTGGTTTATGGCATTTGAACAGTCAGTCCATTTAATCCACAAGAGGATAATAGCTCCCAGGCTTATGCCTGTTTCAGTACTTGCTACATAATGTTTTCCCCCAAGGGATACAACAAGAGAGAAAAAAAACCCAGGAAAAATGATAGTCTTAGTAATTCCTGGATAAATAGGGTCTGGAGAAGGACATTTAACCCATCCATCATAGTTATAAAATAGAACCAAATACATCTCCTTTTACCTGAGTTTCCAGCCTCTGTTTATTCCATGGGAACCTCAAATGTATCAGATCTAAAATGGAACTTATCACTCCAAGTACACCAGCTTTCTTCACGACATCTTTGTCTCAGTGAATGCCTTCCTCCCAGTCTCCCACGCCAGGATCAGCTGGCAGTCATCTTAGACACCCCTCTCTCTCCCTCATCCTATCTATAAGCCTCCAAGTCATCATTCCTTAAAATCTCTTGAATTCTTTCATTTTCCTCTGTCTCTACTGCTTTTACCTTAGTCAAACCCATAGCTCTCACCAGACCATAACTACAGCTCCTTCATCAGTTCTCCACCTCCACGCTTGTCCTTCCAATTCACTTTCTACACTGCCATTTTGATGACCTTTCTAAATCATAAATTTGGTCAGAGCATTCCCTTCTTTGAATTCTACTGCAGTTCCCCAAAACCTTCCTTTTTGAGTCAAAGCTCTTCAGCATAGCAGAACATCTTCTCTATCAACTAATCCCTGCCTCCTACTCGTATCCCATCTCCTCAGGATGTGCATTCCATGGCACTCAACTAATTATGGCCCCTTAAATGTACCAGTCAACCCTCCCTACCTTTGCATACATAGCTCCCTAATATAGAACACCTTCCCTAACTTTTATTTGCCTAATTAGCCCTTTCTCATTCTCAAGAATTCAGACAGATATTACCTCTTCCCAATTATCTGTCAGTCCCCATTCTCAAATACACAGGCTAGATTGGTACTTTCTCTTTATTTTCATTTCACCTCGTGCAGCATCCCTTTCACAGAAATGTAATCATCTGCCTTCTTCTCCGTCATTTACTACATTATAAATTCTAGTGGTTTTGAGGGCATGGACAGATTCTTGTTTATTCTTATGCCCAGATAGTGGCTAACACAGTGTCTGTTACAACCCATTATATGTTTAACGAATGAGTGAATCAATTAATTAGCTAATTAATTAATACTAATCCTCACAGCAGCATGTCTCTGAACCAGGAGCCAAGTCGATAGGAGTTCCTAACCTTATGTGAAGCATGGACTTCTTAGGCAGTTCTGTTGAAGTCTATGGACCCCTCTCAGAGTAATGCTTCCAAATGCATAAAAAGAATACATGGGTTGACAAAGGAAATTGATGCCATTGAAATCAAGTAACTAGAAAATAATAAAGAAGTTTTGTGATAGAGTAATGTTGGGCTTCTTTATTATGCTACTGAATAATAACAAGATTTAGCAGCAGATCTAATTACTACTGTGATTTTAAAATAGCCATGAGAGAAAAAGATATTTCCAAATCTGCAATAACTGTATGTGATATGAAAAATATCTGTGATTCCTATTGGTGTCAAAGTCAGAGGTGCTGCTAATATTACTGTTGTTTGTTGTGTGCCTTCACAGTTGAGGGAAATGCTAAATCACGGCTATAGAAAAATGAAAAAAATGGATAAATGAAAAATTATCCCATCCAGGTTTACCCCAATTAAGAAGCTTTATTCAACAGGATTTCCTAGAAGGCAGGAACCTTCAGTAAAGTCAACAGAGGGCAACAGGCAGTTTCTACAGCTGGTATCACCGACAATTTGTCAAGGTATTACAAGGCCATTTGCATGCCTCACTAAGGACTGCCAAGATCTAGCAGCAGATACCTTAGAAGCCATTAAATGTGGTACTCTAGACTGCCTTCACGTTTTTAACTACTATTGTTAAAAGACACTTGTGCTACTTTCTGTACTATTTGTAAACAATGAAACATTATTAGCCCACAGCCTCCCCTAAATTCTCTAAGACTCTATTTCTTCATCTACATCATGAATATACTACTACTCTACCCCAGGGCTTATTGTGAGAACTACTTAAAATCACATTTGCAAGATGCTTAGCTAGGGCATTCAATAAATAATAGCTATGAGTAGGGGTGTTCCCAGGTTCTACAGAAACTGAAGGCACCAGGAGAAACATGATAGAGTTACAAATGTTGTATGTTACAACCCAGGCTTATTACCAGTGGCCCTTACAAAACGATTTATTTCAGGGAAAGTGAAAATCGGTGAGACTAGCATTCTGACCTGAGCACGGAAAAGGTAAACCTAGCACTCCCAAATAAAGCCTTTGGCTTATCATTCTCTTACCTGCTCTACAAAATCATCTCTCAGAAACATCATTAAAGGAGTCTAGAAAGAAAACCTGCATTTGACCCAACAGTCTTGACTAGGGTATAATGCATTTAAGTGATGAGAACCTTTTACTTTACCTGGTACTCTTCATAGGTGGTAATGTAATGTGTATAGACATTGCATAGACCTGAAATAATAACAGTCATATTCTGCATTCCATAAATTGCAAATTCCTAGAGGGAGGAAAGTAAGGCCCATAAAATTACTCATCTTAAAGTACATCATAATCTCAGTATGCTTAACATACAATCACAGATGTGAATCATTAGTGTAAGATGTCTCTCATAATAATATTCTTCCTAATGATCAAAACTGCCTGCGCTTATTATCAAAAGTATCAAAGAGTCCTTGATGAAAAGTCAGGGTCATAACTCTGCACTGGGGTTGGGCAAGGTGATGGATCCATGAATATCTTGATTGCATTTGCAGAAGTACAATCTTATTACTAAAATATAGATATTTTATGTATTTCTAAATATATATAATGGGAGGATATTAGCTAGCTGCAGTGGTGATTTCCAGCTCCACATAGCAAGACATTTGTTGATTATGTCATTTTTGAACCATTTACAATACTTCCTAAATATAAAGAAAATCATAAATATAGGTAAAATACAGAATTTTCAACATATGTTATTATTTAGATAGGACTTCAGATATTAAGGTACTAGGTGTTATTTATGATTCAATCAAAAATGATCAATTTTAAATTATTTATACATAAATACCAATAAAATATTTTTGACTTGACTTCTATATTTTAGTTTGTTCTTAAACCACCAATATTTCATATTCACTTCTAGCCATTATTTTCAAGAAGTGTGAAACTTTAGTCATCTCAGCAAAGGTTAATTTAAAAGGTATCAGATCATAGGGATAGGGAATTCTTTTATCTTCATCAAGTATAAATGCATAGATATTTTATATCACTTTTAACTTACTGCTTGAACTGCCTCCCGAAATCTTCGTCCAGACATGGTCCTGAGTCAAGAACACAGAAATACCTAAGTGTCTCCTTTCCAGAATGTATGCAGAATACATGGAAAGACTTGTAGTGAAAGTCAGAAAGTTACTCTGGTTCATCATGCAAGAGTAAAGTATGTGGGAACTCAATGAGAATGCAAAGGTTTCTTTCCTGTCTTATGTTCAAAACAAATCCTAAACTGAAGATAGACTTGAAGGAGGGAAATAGAATCAATAAATATCACTGGCAAAAGATCACAATAATTTTCTGTTACTGATTCGATAAAATATATTGGTTGCATCCTACGTTAAGAGCCGAGGCATGTAGAGAGTGCACTGCCTCTGTCTATAAAAAAGTTACCATTTCAGTCATTCACTTCATCCTTCAATAAAACACTGAGCTCCTACTATACACCAGGCCCATTTCTAAGTGCTAAGTATTCAACAGTACGGAGCTTACATTCTAGGGAGGGAAGATGGTCAATAGCAAATAAAGAGTGAGATGACAGTAAGTGCTCTGGGGAATACGAAGTAGGGCAGGGATGACAGGGAGCAGGGGGCCACTGGAGAGATGGTACTGGTGGTGACGGTGGCGCTGATGCTGAAGTGTGGTGGTGGACATGGTGGGGGGAGAAGATAATGGTATATAGCATAAGCCAGACTGGCATCTCTGTTAGAGATCTGAGCAGAGAATGGCAGGAATAAAAGAGCTGGCCATGGGGATAAATGGAGGGTAAAAGTTTCAGGCTGAAGGAACCGTTAAGTCGAAAGGCCCTAAGAAAGAAGCCTGCTTGGTAGTCTGGGAATCACATTGAAGCCAAGGTGGCTGAAGCAGGGGTGAGAAAGGGGAAGACTGATAAGAAATCAGATCGGAGAAGCTGCTGAGAAGATCACATAGGGCCCGGGAGAATACTGCAAGGCGCCGAGGATGAACCTGGAGTGAGATGGGAAGCCATTGGGGGTTTCAAGCAGTGACATGATTTAACGTATGTTTTATTTTTTATTTTTATTTTTATTTTATATAATTTATTTTTGGTATCATTAATCGACAATTACATGTGCAATATTATGGTTATTAAGTTACCCCTTCATCAGGTCCCCCCCACCAACTCCATTACAGTCACTGTCCAAAGCGTAGTGAGATGCTATAGAATCACTACTTGTCTTCTCTAAGTTGTACAGCCCTCCCCATGCCCCCCAAACATTACATCAGCTAATCATAATGCCCCTTTTTCCCTCTTATCCCTCCCTTCCCACCCATCTTCCCCAGTCCGTTTCCCTTTGGTAACTATTAGTCCGTTCCTGGGTTCTTTGAGGCTGCTGCTGTTTTGTTCCTTCAGGTTTTTTTTTCTTTGTTCTTATACTCCACATATGAGTGAAATCATTTGATACTTGTCTTTTTCGGCTTGGCTTATTTCACTGAGCATAATAGCCTCTAGCTCCATCCATGTTGTTGCAAATGGTAGGATTTGTTTCCTTCTTATGGCTGAATCATATTCCATTGTGTATATGTACCTCTTCTTCTTTATCCATTCATCTACTGATGGACACTTAGGTTGCTTCCATTTCTTGGCTATTGTAAATAGTGCTGCGATAAACATAGGGGTGCATATGTCTTTTTCAAACTGGACTGCTGCAGTCTTAGGGTAAATTCCAAGGAGTGGAATTCCTGGGTTAAATGGTATTTCTATTTTGAGTTTTTGGAGGAACCTCCATACTGCTTTCCACAATGGTTGAACTAATTTGCATTCCCACAAGCAGTGTAGGAGGGTTCCCTTTTCTCCACATCCTCGCCAACATTTGTTGTTGTTTGTGTTTTGGATGTTGGCCATCCTCACTGGTGTGAGGTGATATCTCATTGTGCTTTTAATCTGCATTTCTCTGATGATTAGCGATGTGGAGCATCTTTTCATGTGCCTGTTGGCCATCTGAATTTCTTCTTTAGAGAAGTGTCTATTCATGTCCTCTGCCCATTTCTTAATTGGATTATTTGCTTTTTGTTTGTTAAGATTCACGAGTTCTTTATATATTTTGGATGTCAACCACTTATCGGAAACGTCATTTATGAATATATTCTCCCATACGGTAGGATGTCTTTTGGTTCTACTGATGGTGTCCTTTACTGTACAGAAGCTTTTCAGCTTGATATAGTCCCACTTGTTCATTTTTGCTTTTGTTTCCCTTGCCCGGGGAGATGTGTTCATGAAGAAGTCACTCATGCTTATGTCCAAGAGATTTTTGCCTATGTTTTTTTCTAAAAGTTTTCTGGTTTCATGACTTACATTCAGGTATTTGATCCACCTTGAGTTTACCTTTGTGTATGGGGTTAGACAGTAGTGCAGTTTCATTCTCTTACATGTAGCTGTCCAGTTTTTCCAACACCAGCTGCTGAAGAGACTGTCATCTCCCCATTGGCTATCCAAGGCTCCTTTATCAAATATTAATTGACTGTATATATTTGAGTTGATGTTTGGATTTTCTATTCTGTTCCACTGGTCTGTGTGTCTGTTTTTGTGCCAATACCAAATTGTCTTGATTACTGTGGCTTTGTAGTAGAGCTTGAAGTCAGGGAGTGTAATTCCCCCTGTTTTATTCCTCCTTCTCAGGATTGCTTTGGCTATTCGGGGTCTTTTGTGGTTCCATATGAATTTTAGAATTATTTGTTCCAGTTCATTGAAGAAAGCTGTTGGTAGTTAGATAGGGATTGCATTGAATCTGTAGATTGCTTTAGGTAGTATAGCCATTTTGACAATATTTATTCTTCCTAGCCAAGAGCATGGGATGCATTTCCATTTGTTAGTGTCCTCTTTAATTTCTCTTAGGAGTGTCTTGTAGTTTTCAGAGTACAGGTCTTTCACTTCCTTCATTAGGTTTATTCCTAGGTATTTTATTTTTTTTGATGCAGTTGTGAATGGAATTGTTTTTCTGATTTCTCGTTCTGTTAATTCATCATTAGTGTATAGGAAAGCAACAGATTTCTGCGTATTAATTTTGTATCGTGCAACTTTGCTGAATTCAGATATTAGTTCTAGTAGTTTTGGAGTGGAGTCTTTAGGATTTTTTATGTACAGTATCATGCCATCTGCAAATAGTGACAACTGGACTTCTTCTTTACCAATCTGGACGCCTTGCATGTCTTTGTTTTGTCTGATTGCTGTGGCTAGGACCTCCAGTACTATGCTGAAAGCAGTGGAGAGAGTGGACATCCCTGTCTTGTTTCTGATCGTAGATGAAAAGCTTTTAGCTTCTCGCCATTAAGTATGCTGTTAGCTGTGGGTTTGTCATATATGGCCTTTCTGATGTTGAGGTACTTGCCCTCTATACCAATTTTGTTGAGAGTTTTAATCATGAATGGATGCTGAATTTTGTCAAATGCCTTTTCAGCATCTATGGAGATGATCATGTGGTTTTTGTTCTTCTTTTTGTTGATGTGGTGGATGATGTTGATGGATTTTCGAATGTTGTACCATCCTTGCATCCCTGGGATGAATCCCACTTGATCATGGTGTATGATCCTCTTGATGTATTTTGGAATTCGGTTTGCTAATATTTTGTTGAGTATTTTTGCATCTTTGTTCATCAGGGATATTGGTGTGTAATTTTCTTTTTTGGTGAGGTCTTTGCCCGGTTTTGGTATTAGAGTGATTCTGGCTTCATAGAATGAGTTTGGAAGTATTCCCTCCTCTTCTATTTTTTGGAAAACTTTAAGGAGAATGGGTGTTATTTCTTCCCTATATGTCTGGTAGAATTCAGAGGTGAATCCCTCTGGTCCGTGGGTTTTGTTCTTGGGTAGTTTTTTGATTAGCGCTTCAATTTTGTTGCTGGTGATTGGTCTGTTTAGTTTTTCTGTTTCTTGCTCGGTCAGTCTTGGAAGGCTGTATTTTTCTAAGAAGTTGTCCATTTCTTCTATGTTTTCCAGCTTGTTAGCATATAGATTCTCATAATATTCTCTTATGATTCTTTGTATTTCTGTGGGGTCTGTCGTGATTTTTCCTTTCTCATTTCTGATTGTGTTTATGTGTGTAGATTCTCTTTTTCTCTTAATGAGTCTGGCTAGGGGTTTATCTATTTTGTTTCTGTTTTCAAAGAACCAGCTCTTGGTTTCATTGATTTTTTTCTATTGTTTTATTCTTCTCAATTTTATTTATTTCTTCTCTGATCTTTATTATGTCCCTCCTTCTGGTGACTTTGGGCCTCATTTGTTCTTCTTTTTCCAATTTCAGTAATTGTGTCTTTAGACTATTCATTTGGGAATGTTCTTCCTTCTTTAAATAGGCCTGGATTGCAATATACTTTCCTCTTAGAACTGCCTTTGCTGCGACCCACAGAAGTTGTGGCTCTGTGTTGTTGTCATTAGTCTCCATATATTCTTTGATTTCTGTTTTGATTTGGTTGTTAACCCATTGATTAATTAGGAGAATGTTGTTAAGTCTCCATGTATTTGTGAGCCTTTTTGATTTCTTTCTAAAATTTAATTCTAGTTTTATATCTTTGTGATCTAAGAAGTTGTTTGGTATAATTTCAATATTTTTGACTTTACTGAGGTTCTTTTTGTGACCTAGTATGTGGTCTATTCTGGAAAATGTTCCATGTGCACTAGAGAAGAATGTGTATCCTGTTGCTTTTGGGTGTAGAGTTCTGTAGATGTCTGTTAGGTCCATCTGTTCTAGTGTGTTGTTCAGTGCCTCTGTGTCTTTACTTATTTTCTGTCTGTTTGATCTGTCCTTTGGAGTGAGTGGTGTGTTGAAGTCTCCTAAAATGAATGCATTGCTGTCTATTTCCTTCTTTAATTCTGTTAGTATTTGTTTCACATATGCTGGTGCTCCTGTGTTGGGTGCATATATATATATATAACGGTTATATCCTCTTGTGGACTGACCCCTTTATCATTATGTAATGTCCTTCTTTATCTCTTGCTACTTTCTTCGTTTTGAAGTCTATTTTGTCTGATACAAGTACTGCAACACCTGCTTTTTTCTCTTTGTTGTTTGGGTGAAATATCTTTTTCCATCCCTTCACTTTTAGTCTGTGTATATCTTTGGGTTTGAGGTGAGTCTCTTGTAAGCAGCATATAGATGGTCTTGCTTTTTTATCCATTCTGTTACTCTGTGTCTTTTGATTGGTGCATTCAGTCCATTTACATTTAGGGTGATTATTGATAGGTATGTACTTATTGCCATTGCTGGCTTTAGATTTGTGGTTACCAAAAGCTCAAGGGTTGCTTCTTTACTATCTAACAATCTAACTTAACTTTCTTGTTAAGTTATTGTAAACACCGTCTGATGTTTCTCTATTTCTCTCCCTTCTTATTCTTCCTCCTCCATTCTTTATATACTAGGTGTTTTATTCTTTGCCTTTAGTTAGTATTTGGATGGTTTGCTTTCTTTGCTATGATTTTATTTTCTCTGGTGACATCTTTTCAGCCTTAGGGATGCTTCCCTCTAGAGCAGTCCGTTTAAGATATCCTGTAGTGGTGGTTTATGAGAGGCAAACTCTCTCAACTTTCGTTTGTCTGGAAATTGTTTAATCCCTCTGTCATATTTAGATGATAGTCGTGCTGGATACAATATTCTTGGTTCGAGGACCTTCTGTTTCATTATGTTAAATATATCATGCCATTCTCTTCTGGCCTGTAAGGTTTCTGTTGAGAAGTCTGATGATAGTCTAATGGCTTTTCCTTTGTAGGTGATCTTTTTTCTCTCTCTAACTGCCTTTAATACTCTGTCTTTATCTTTGATCTTTGCCATTTGAATTATTATGTGTCTTGGTGTTGTCTTCCTTGAGTCCCTTGTGTTGGGAGATCTGTGGGCTTCTGTGGACCGCGAGACTATTTCCTTCCCCAGCGAGGGAAAGTTTTCAGCAATTATTTCTTCAAAGACACTTTCTATCCCTTTTTCTCTCTCTTCTTCCTCTGGAACTCCTATAATGCGAATATTGTTCTGTTTGGATTGGTCACACAATTCTCTTAATATTCTTTCATTCCTAGAAATCCTTTTATCTCTCTCTGCCTCAGCTTCTCTGTATTCCTGTTCTCTGATTTCTATTCCATTAACAGTCTCTTGCATCTCATCCAGTCTGCTTTTAAGCCCGTGTATTGCTTGTCTGATTTCTGCATTGTCTTTCCTGACTTCCCTCACTTCCTCCCTCAGCTTTTGCATATTTCTCTGTAGGTCCATCAGCATGGTTATGACTTTTATTCTGAATTCTTTTTCAGGAAGACTGTGCATTTCCATCCCTTCAGGCTCCCTCTCTGGGGTTGTCTGGTTGATTTTAGTCTTGACCATATTCCTCTGTCTTTTCATGGCTATAGAAGTGGTCACTGGTAGTTGCCATGTATGTCAGCTGGGCTCTTTAAGACTTTAAAAGAGAAAAAAAAGAAAGAAAGAAAGAAAAGAAAAAACAAAAAACAAAACAAACAAAAAACCCAAAAAACAAAAAACAAAACAAAACAAAACAAAAAATGCCCACCGGGTGTAGATTCTGTGGGGATGCTGTAGATGGCGCTGTTGCCCCACTATTCTGCAGCTGTGGTCGCGCCGCTCCGCAGGGCCCTTTATAGCTCTGGCCGGCGTGGGAACGAATGGGAGGCTGTTGAAAATCTGTTGGAAGTCGATATGCGGCCACCCTTTCCCAGTCGCCAGCTAAGGGGTCCGAAACTCCCCAGGACTCCCAGCCTGCTGGTCTGAGTGTGCCGGGGCGATCGGCTCCTCTGCTGTGCTCCTGTTTCTTTAAGACCGCTGAAGAAAGCACGCGCTTTTCTTTTCTTTTTTTTTTCCTTCCCGGGAGCCGGCTGCAAGCACCCTGGCAAGTTCCCCGCTCAGATCCTGCACCCTCTGTCTCTCCAATCTCCGCTGCACTGCGCGATGTGGGTCAGCGCTCCCCGCGCAGATCACCGGGGCTGGTTATTTCGCGGGGGGTACTTCCACTCCCTCCCGGCTCTGAATCCTCTCCTCCCGCCAGTGCGCTGGGGTGGGGGAGTGCTCGGGTCCCACCAGGTCGCGGCTCCGTATCTTACCCGCCTCGCGGGGTGCCACGTCCTCTCATGTGTAGCTGCACGCTGTGCACTTTCCTGTGTATTCTGGTCTCTCTTTTAGGAATAGTTGTATTTGCTGTATTTTCGTAGATAAATATAGTGTTGGGAGGAGATTTCTGCCACCCTGCTCATGCCGCCATCTTCCCGGAAGTCTAACGTATGTTTTAAAGGGATTACTGTGGCTGCAGTTTTGAGATAAGTGAGGAGAGTAGGGAGGAAGAAAGCAAGAAGGCGAGACAGGAGGTTATTGCAGCAATCTAGGGAGAGACAGGAGTGGCTTATCCCAGGGCTGAGTGACAGACAATGTTGGGTAGAATGTACAGAATTTGCTGAAGGACTGAAGTGGGCATAATTGAGTAAGAGAGAAGTCAGGGATGACTCCAAGATTTAGGTCCTGAGCAACTGGAAAGATATAAAATTGCTGCTTAATAGGGTAGGAAAGACTACATATGAATCAGCTCCAAAACATTCTTCAAGGCTTTTAGACCTAAACTGACTGTTTCAAGTACCTGTATTTTAATATTATTTCAAGTCTTTCCATAAACATAATAATTTAGTGCATTATAATAATTTGGAATGATATGTTTTCAAATTTTTATGTTTGCTTCAAGTTACCTACTAGTAATAGTCATATATTTACTCTCCAAAGGCCCCACCACGAGGGTGGAACTATTTGTCACTGTTGTCAAGCATAGTACAACAAGATACAAAGGAGCCTGCACAGAATTATTTCCCGTGATAAGAAGCGATTCCAACAGAAATACATATATCATAATTACATTTTTAACTACAAAAAAAAGAACTTACGTAAACTCCCCAGGGATGGCAGTTATGGCCACAGGCCCAAGGGTAATAATTTGAACATCAACAATATCTGGGTGCCAGGGATGAGGTTTGGACAACTAAGAACCCAAAACATGAAAGCTGTGTTAGGACTATTACTCTTTCTATGGCTGAGAGACAGATTATACTCACAAAATTTCCTTTATTAAAGGATTTAAAATGTTTCCAACTGTTTTTGGTGTTTTATCCTACTAACATAGATTTTCTTTCTAATTCTTGACGTGGTATTAAATATTCTACCTGGTCATAACACATGACTCTGAACTGCCCCATTTACCTGGACTTAGATTCTCAACAATGAAATTTTTGGTGGATTTGTCACTGTGGAATTACAATGTGTAACAGATAACCAAGAGTTCTTCTAAAGTACTATGAACACTGGCATGACCTTCTGACATTTAGCATGTGAAAATCCATATTCCGAAGGAGTAATAAAAGAATATTGCTGTGGCTAGTAACCTTGCCTCAGTTGTGCAAAAATTGAGATATGAATGAACATATTCCATTTTATACGACCTGAGATGTTTTTCTCTGCAGAGAATTTTGTATGAACTCCTATCCTAGTGTACATAAATGAATTCTAAGTAAGACAAATATTATTCTTATTCTTCTTTTTCCACTGTTCTGCTTCAGTTGTTTATCATAAATTCTAAGTGAGAATATTTAATAATCATACCCCTTATTCCTTAGATTTTGATTCCTAGCATCTGTCATTTTAATATCAAAAATCTGATAGGGGAATATCAGACTAAGACCTCCCATGTCAATAGAGAGCTACAATTCATATCTGAGAATTCATAAATTTAGAAATAACAATATACTAATTTCACCATGATAATCAAAACGCATTACCTCTCCCGTATGAAGAAGGATTGGCTTTGGTTTCTGACAGTGTTTGATTTCTTCAGATGGCTTGCCCAGGATCTGATCTCGAATAGTCTCCCAAAATGGACTCCCTACTGTTGTCCCTATTAGGAATGTTATGATTAATCTGATTCCAACCTTCTGAAAAATGTCATCATTTTAATAAATGTATGACAGTGTTTTTAGGAGTGTCAGAAATTTTATTAAGGTTGTCGTTCAACAATGCCAAACAACTTGAAAAACAGAAGAGACAAAACTTCTTGCATATCCTAAAATAGGAGCCAGTATTTAATTAGATCCTCAGTGTGGTGGATAGACTAAAAGAATACATTTTGTTCAATATCCTTAAAGGTTTGTTTCTATTGCTCTTCCTCGTCCACATTACAAATAAAAACAATGTGATATAATTAATTGTAGATCTATAAACTAAGTCCCCTCTTTCCCACTTTAAAAACTAAAAATGAAGTACGAGTTGTTTGGCTTGTGGTCCCTGAAAGAGTCTTTGTTGAATCCCCACTTGATTATCTACACACACACACACACACACACACACACACACACACACACACACAGAGTAAAAAACAAAACCAAGCCTAAAATCCATAATCTGGGGGACAGTTATATCAACTAGAAAACCTGTAAATATATGGACTTAACAAAGCACCAAAATACATTAATCAGAAATGACAGAAATGAAGGAAGAGATGATCAACAATAATTGCAACTGTAGTGACTCACTTTCAAGAATAAATAGTAAATAATTGACAAGATCAAAAGGGAAATAGAAAACTTAAATAACACTAGAAGCCAAACAGACCTAACAGATACCTATGCAGCACTCCGTCCAACAGCATAATATATATTCTTCTCAAGTGCATGTGGAACACGATCCAGGATAGACTATATGCTGGCCAAAAAACAAATCTCAATAAACTTCAAAGGATATAAATAATATAAAGTCTGATTTCTAACCATAATGTAATGACGTTAGAACAAAGTAACAGAAGAAAATCTGGGAAACTCACAAATATGTGGAGATTAAGCAACATCATCATAAACAGTGGATGGTAAAGGAAGAAATCAGAAGAAAATATTAAACTATATTCAGATCAATGCAAATGAAGATACCAAAACTTATGGGATACAATGAAGGTAGCTCTCAGAGGGAAATTTATAGCCTTAAATGCTCATATTAATAAAGAAGGGGAGAGTGACATCAGTAAGACGGCAGGGTAGAAAATACCAGCCTTCATCCCCCCCCCACAAAAACAACAATTAGACAGTTATCCACAAATGAGAATAGCCCACAGGAGGGCTCAAGAATCCAGTTCAAAATCTACAGCAACACAGTGGGGAAAAAAAAAAAAACCAGAATGACCACAAAGAAAGGATCACTGGGGAGATTAGCTTAGCTGGGATATCTCAAGACAGCTAGCAATAAAGAGGAAAGGCAGAGACTCTTGGTACCAGCCAGACAGCAGGTGCCACCAAGGTCCCCAGCAGCCCCGCATGGCAGCCTCCCTGCAGCCTTCATGACGGAGGACCCTGTATGTCTGCTGGCACAGGCCCTGGCAGCCTGCTCCACAGAAGAATCAGCAGCTTTTGTGACTGAGGTGGCCGCTGCCCCCACAGACCCCTTGCAGAGAGACGCTGCTGCTCTTCTTCCGTGAGCTGCTGCGGGTGCGCCCGCCACCTAGGGACAAGGGCTGTCAGCAGCCACCCCTACTCCATGCATGCCCCTGACCCCAAAGCCCTCAGCTGCTCCATGCGCACCCATATTTCAGCCCCCAGCTCTGTGGCCGCACTGTGGGTACCTGTGCTCCAGCCCCAGGATGTGCAGCACTTCAGCATGGACCTGCATCTCAGGCACTGGAGCCACTACTGCTGGGCACTATCCATTGTCCTAGACCCCAGAGGCACTGTCCTCTGCACACTCATGGACTCCAGGGCCCCGCTCCATGGCTGTGCCATGTGCCCGATGTTAGGCACAGAACCACTATCACTACTGGCAAGTCAGTGCCCTGGCTCCTGGAGCTGCTCTTGCTGCATGGAACACCCACACTCCAGATATCAGGCCTGTCCCTGCTCCATGGGCACACGTTCATGCATGAGACAGCAGGGCCACCGCCATTCCAGGGGCACCTGCGAGCCAAAGCTAGCACCGTCAACGAGACAGCCCCCACAGGAGAGGAAGAGATAAGGAGGGCCAAGCAGGAGAAAAGGAGATCAGGTGGTTCCTGAAGCCTTCACCAGTGAAGATCCCAAAGATCCCGTGGCCCCTGTAGCCTTGGCCTTTGAGGACACACACAGTTTTCACCTAAGGCGGCAAAGCTGCATGAAGACCATGCCACCTGGGCTGCCCTGAAGCTGGAACTGCCGCAGCTCACCCAGCCAATGTCCCTGCTCCCACCCACGGATGAAACCGGGTTGTAAAGCCTGGAAGAGATCATTGCTCTATCAAATGCACAGACAGAATGCAAGGCTATTAGAGCCAACAAAAATCAAGGGAGCAAAATGTTGCCTGTAGGAAGGGGACCTGGGACTCCCTGCTTTAGGCTCCTAAAAGCTTCTGCCCTGAGGAACCTTGGCTTCAATAAAGGAATTAGGAAAAAAAACACTAATAACCAGAGGGGAGAACCAGCTCATAGTGTGGAAGGTACAGGGACAATCCCACCCTGCACTGTCCCCCACTCTCCCCAGCCCCAGACCAATCGAACATTATTTATCCACCTACTGAAATGAAAAGAGAATTTGTCTCTGATTCTATTCAAATCACTGGAAAGCTAAGTTGCAAAGGACACTTATCCCTGGGAAATCTAGCTGCCATATAAATCTGGAAAACCACCACACCATCAACTTTAAAAATAAAAATAATGAAGTATTGGCTACATCCAAACCCTTTGGACCCCTGAAGCTTCACAACCCAGAGCCACAGATTTCATCAGACGGCACCTTACCCTGTGTAAAATTGAGGGTCCCAAATCCATCAATCGTGCCAGCTGCAAAACTGTAGCCCAGCGCTGGTTTACATGTTTTTGCCTAAAGGAAAGATTTTTAAAACAAAAACAACAAAAACCAGAAGTTGAACTTCAAGAAAATAGTGAGATCAGCCCAGAGCTTTACCCAGTATGACTCAGAAACACTTACGGTGTGTGTGGAATTGATCCAAACGGTGACATCAGTCATATTAACCCACTGATGAGCTGAAGCCAGTGGTCCGGTTACCTCCTGGGAGGCAGAGGCATACAGTTCCTAGAAAACCCACCCAGGCTTACTGTTATGAGGAAAAAAGCCAAAATAAACAGTACCAATTGTACCCAATATGTGCCAATTTGGAATAGCATCTGTCAGCCAAGTTTTGTTCTGTTGGTTGCTCAGAAATAGCCTCTGCACACGTGGATCTCTCTACCAACCCCAGCGGCCTCCCAGAAGCTTGAGACCATGGACCTGTGTCCAGTCCTTACAAATATGCAATTCTAGTGATATAGGCTGGGGCACAAAAAGTCCCAATCTCACTCAAAAGACAGTCAAGAAAATTTAAGATTAGGAGTAGGTGGCCCAGATTAATGTCTGTGCCCGAACGAGACTATATCCTTGGGCACTCTCACGGAGTTTTCCCTCTAAATCCTCGGGTCCTCTGGCAGGGTGTGTGCCAAAGGGTGGCTTGAAAGACTTCAGTCTCCACTTATCTGTTGCAGCTCCCCCACCCACACCCACACCCACACTTTGTTTTTTGTTAATATGGTCAATTGATGCTTTTTCAATTTTATGGGAACTGAGTCAAAACGTGTTTAAAAATGTTTTTATTGCCCTGTATCACAGCTACAGGCAAATCCTGCTCAAGCCCCTTTGCCTGACACCTAAGCATTTCCACTCTATCTCGTTTCAACAGCCACAGGGAGCTCTTAAGCTAAGTCTCAGTAACACCGGCGGCAGCCGGCCTCCCTGGTGAAGAGGGAAGTTGTGCCTTGCTGAGAAGGGAATCCAGAATGTGGGACAAACCTCTATGGCTCCCAGGCCTAGAATGGTAACAAAATTTCTGACACCAAACTGTGTCACGGGTGCACACCCTAAATAGAATCTGTTAACTTAGAACAATCCACTGATAATACCACAGTAATTAAAAAGAAACTGCAGCAATTAGGCTGGCTGGTGTCTGATGTTTTTAAGGGTGCTTTTGTTCTTTCTTAATTGCTCCTGAAACATTTTAGAGCCCTTGGAACAAAATATTTACTTCACACACACACACACACACACACACACACACACACACACACACACACAGAGGCATGCAGCAAAGGTCTGAGTAAGCTATAAAAAGGAAGAGATTTAACTATCTTTTTCAGAGATATCTCAACTCCAGGTCATCTTTTGTCTTTTCAATCAGAAATCTGTCTCCACAGTAGCTGATGCAAAATACCTGGGCAAAATGGAAGATCAAATTTAGGAAAGGAAGGAGGGTAGAGTAACTCATAGTAATCTCTGGGACACCAGATTCTCTCCTCATCAGTAAACATTTTAAAAAGAAAAGAAAAAATGTAAGATGGATGATGTTTGCCATATAGAAGAAATGTAGGAGCTAATTTGAATCTAAATTGCAAGAGCCAGGAGTTGAGCTCAGCTTTGCCTCGTCACTGAAGGAAAAGCTTAGAAATGGTCAGGTAACTTGGCAGGCAAAGGCCTGAGATGACTTCCAAGAATTTGTATCGGTCTGGTCCTATCTGATAACCATGTTAATTGAAAACCTCACAATCCAACATCCCACTGCCTGAGGCAAGCCCTCCAGATTATTGGTTTTAAATGCACTTCTTTTAGGAAGTCAAACCAAGCAGTCAGAAAGAGGCCCCTGTGTGGCCTGTGAAAGCCACCTTCTTAGCTGAACGTTAACAGCATTCAGTCCTCCAGACTCGAGCTCTTGCTGCTCTTACAATAATTGTAAAGCACCACTGTACTGGACGGTGTCTGGGTTTTAAAGGACAATTTTAAATGAAGATGAAAGAGGCTGGACCACAGCTTACCTTTGCTCTCTGATAAATGGTCCGCCCTATAATCCGTGTGCTGTCAACCATATCCCGTCCGGGCCCCATAGCAATACATGTGCTAGACTGGAACAAAATGAGACAAGATATGTTCTTAGAGAAGGAAGTGCTTAGTTTCAGGAATGCAAAAATTACACGTGAGTCTAAGCAAATGTACTTTTAAAGTCTCATTCTAGCATTTCTTTTCAGATATTTTCTCAGATTACAAAAAACAAATGTACACAAAATGAAGCAGTGAATATCCTTAGAAATCATCTATTCCAGCACTTTGCTTTTAAAAATAAGGAAACTGAAGCTCAGGTGGGTTAGGGGATTTGTCGGAGATTGTACAGATAGATAATATCTGAGCTAAAACCTAGGCCAGGTCTCCATTTGCTGCACATCTTTCTGTTCGCTGGTTCTTGCCTATGGCTCTCACTCATGACCGCCTTAAATTGACACTCAGTTAAAATTATATTGGGACAACCAGCTGACCTTCTGGGGAAAAAAATCAGTAAATAAATTTGGCTCTATACCTTACTTTTTCCTTCAGAAAGGTTTGAGAGGGATCATATACTTAAATATTATGAATGAAACCAAAAAAGAAAATATTAATGACTATATCTTGAAGTCTGAAGGGTGTGGAAATACCCTTCTAAAAATTATGTAGGACAGGCTTAATAAATCTGACAACTTAACATTTTAAACACCCATGTGCAGAAAACCAACACATAAGTAAGGATAAAAAACAACTGATAACTGAGGTGAAGGGGGACCTTGTACTGTTTATGAAAAATGATTTTAATATGTTAGAAGCTGTAATATTTTAGGAGCTTTAAAAAGTCAGTAAGAAAAAGATCCTATGAATACCTTTGGATTCATCCATATTGAGTCGGGTTTTCTCTTATTTGCAGTAAAAGTATTCTATGGGTGTCTCAAAGAATTATCACATTGTACATTTTTTAAATTATACATTTATATGTCAATTGTATCTCAACAAAACTAGAAAAAAAGAAAAGAAAAAAAGCACCCTAATGGATACACGATAGAATACAGATGAAATAGGTAATTCACAAAAAAAGAAATGGAAGTGGCCAGTCAACATTAAAATATCTTCAAGCTCATGAATAATTAAATGTAAATTTAAATTACAAAGAGAGAACTCTGCATGTTATATTGACAAAAACTGAAGATTGAGAAACCTGGTGTCCCTGAGAGTTTAGGAAAACTTGTGTCCCGTGCCCTGAGGGAGGACATGTGAGAGGCACCTCTAGGCAATGTGTAGTGTAAGTTAGATGTGCTTTCTCTTTCACAGCAAACTCACTTCTAAGAATTTGTCCTAAGGTGAAACTCATACACAGATGAAAATATGTATGACAAGCACAGTGACCACAGAATGCAAAGGAAGGGAAAAAAAAGAAAGGAGAGAAGGTATGAAGGACGAAAAAAGGGAGGAAAGAAAACACTCATCAGTAGGGGATTAGTTAACTAAATTATGGTACTTAAAATTGAAAATTACTGAGTTAACTTGACGCTTTGAAGTATATTTACTAGGAATAAGGAAGCAGGTTCTAGAAGAGCATTACAGTATGATCGCATTTATGTAAATTGCATGTGCATATATGTGCATGGATGCATAGAAAGGTATTTGGAACAATGTTCATTAAAATTCGAACAGGTTAACTGTGGGGTGAGGGGGTGCCCCTTTACATGTTTTGTTTTCTGAACTTTTCAATATTATTTGAATTTTTAACAAGCATAGATTGTTTTTGAAAAAATACCATGAAAGGTATTTTCTAAATTAAAAACAATTTTGTTAAGAAACCACAGAGAAGCAGAAGACATGGCAACATCGCCCATTTGCCTTTCTTTTTCTTAAGTGAATCCTGATTTTGTTGAGAAAGCCATCTCTCTCCTTGCAGTCAATGATCCCACTCCTAATTCCAGGTAAGTCTAAGGCAATCATGGCAGTTCCTTATGCCCTGCCAAAGATTGGTCAGGAACCCCAGTTTAAGTCAATCAACATGTGTCATTTCCCCAGCAACTGTTTTGGTCCAAAGATAGATATGGGACAGAAATGGACTCAATCAGACTGAAAAGGACTTTTAATCCGTGGTTGGAGAAGCTGGCTCTCTCCTCTGTATAGAGGGAAAAAAACATACAGCTTCCTCACTGCTGTCACCTTGCAAACATGAGGGAAGCCGACACATGGAGGAGAACAGGGAGAAACAGAATTCTGTTGTGGGTGGAGGTATGATTTTGTTGTAATGTTTCCTGATTATAAAGTAAAGTAAGCTCACTGTAGAAAAGAAATGCAAAAAAAAAAACTATAAGTAGAATTAAATAATAAAAACCACTTAAAATAGTGCCAAAAAGAGCAAACCATGGTTAACAGTGTGTTTCACTTTGTTTTCTTACTGTAACGCATTTATTTTCAAACCTGCAATCATAATGAATACTCACTATTAAAGCCTAATTTTCTTAGTTAACACTGTGTATTATGAACTTGGTCCGACATTAAGTATTCCAACATAAGACATTAAGATAGTGTAGAATATTCTATCACAAATAAGTATCATAACTTGTTTAACCATTTCATCTATGAATTTTGGAATTTGAAGTCATCTTAAATCTAATGTGAAGTAATAATGTGTGAAAATTTTGCAAATGAAGGGTAACAAAGGAAGGTTTTATATATAATAGAAACATATAATTGTGAAAACTATATTGCTCATTGGGTGGGGTTGATTGGAATAGGTAGCCCAGAAAAAAGTGTTTAGTAAGTGTAATATCACAGGTGAAATGTTCTATAAAAACGAATTAAAAACCCAGAAACTAGTATCTGCTGTTCATGTCAAAGTTGAAACAATATAAATGAACATTGGGGGACAGGAGGCAGTTCAATAAACGACAGTACAGCCTTACTTGTTCTCTTTAAAACTTACCACACAGACCTATCTATGTTCCTAAAAGATTTTTAAGCCAATTTAGTCAAACCCCAAACCAGTAAAAAAAAATCAACAAAGTTAAAAAATTGTATCCATGAATGCATAGACAAATACATAGGAAGAGGTGTGAGAGCGGTAGCTTCTGGAAAGCAGAGGGGCAGAGGGGAGGGAGGAAACCAGGGACTTTCACTTTTCACCGCTCCTACGCTTCAGATGTTTGAACTTTTACAGCATGGTGTTTTTGTTTGTAGTTCTGTAAGAAAGGAAAAAGAGTTTTGACCTTTACATTTTTAAAGACCCTATAGACTCTATAATCAGCGAGAAATGTTTCAGGCAGGTGTTTTTGTTTGTAGTTCTATAAGAAAGGAAAAAGAGTTTTGACCTTTACATTTTTAAAGACCCTATAGACTCTATAATCAGCGAGAAATGTTTCAGGCAGGCAGTTTTTGGACTACCTTGTGATCTCAGAAATGCCAAGGCAAAATGTTTTAGACTGTCCAAGTTTAGGGAAAGGTATTTAATCTCTGACATTTACTGAACTGTCTGACCATTCAAAACACTTAACAGTCCATCAGATGAAACACTATAATTTCGCCCAATCGAAATTTAGTGGATGTTTTTGAGAAGAGCAAATGCTAGCAATAATAGGCTAGTGTATACTTGAGGAAAACATAATTGTAAATCAATGGTGACTCTTTAAACAGAAAATGTACACAAGATGCAAAACAAAGATTTCATGTCATAATTACCTACCCCACCAATGGGACAAGAGCTATTGGCATTATCACAAGATTCTCCGGTGTTGATGCAATGTGGGCCAAGAATATTGGGGGACACATCTCCCAGGTTTGATGAAGCAAAAGCTGCTACATATGGTCCCTGCCAAAAGAAACACCCAATTGCCTTTTATTCTTATTTCCCATAATGACTTCCATTAAAAATGCAAACATTCAATCCATTCTGGTGAACTATTCAAATTCACATTCATGCAATGCACACAAGATATACAATATTCTGAGAAAATGTTTTATTTCTGAAAAGGCTCACATTGCAGTCAGCATACGTATTACTACTCATGATATTTCAATTATCAGGAAAGCTGTTTCAAGGAGAGTTTCTAATTTGTGCCTCAAACAGAAACATTTCGACAAGAAACAGCGTGAGACAACAAATTATAAAATGCTGACCGATCAATCTAGTCTCTGGTGTGGTACCTGGGGCTCAGAGATCCATATTCCCTTTTAAAATAAATATATCCTGTTGGCTCAAAAAGAAAAGAGCCAATCCAGATTTTCCTGTTGCAAAGCTGAACCTAAATATACCACCCACCATCCAGACCGGCCCTCTGCATTTTCTCCATCTCTTTAACCTAAAGTAACAACACAAAACCCTTTAGAGTGGTACAAGACCTTAACCTGAATCCAACTGGTCTGCCATTCCACAATAATGTCCTACATTTTCTTAAGGAAAGAGATAAGCAAGTATTATAGATTGTATCTTGTTTTATACCAAAAGGATCATTTATCTCAAACTAGCATCCAGCCAGTGATCATAAATGGGAATATCTTTTTTTTTCCCTAACATACAGGCTAAAATGAAAAAAAACAGAGAGATTTTTGTTAACAAAGGAGCTGAAAGATCAGACTGAATGTTCATGGGGCTAATATCTTTATAACAGAACATTCATTCTAGGCAGAGTCCTGGGGCTTCCATCCCATCACATATTCTTCTGCATCTGGGGCTCAGACACTGGGATCAAGCAGAGCAGGGTCCCTCCTTGCCATTTATCTATCTGTATTCAATAATTTATACAGAGCTGAGGAGCTTCCTGGAGTACGTGGACTGGTTCCTGGCTTCCCATCTCTAATCCCACCACTCACTATTTCAAAATTACAATTACAAAAAAAAAAAAAAGCCTTAGGTCTTATTGCAGGAAAATGGAACAAAGTCCTTGAAAAGAAATTCACCATTAAGAGAAAAGTCTTCACCATTGAAAAGAGCTCATCACCTGTCCTCATTCAGGTTCTTACAACATTAAGAAGGTGCTTAATACTTTCATAGCTCTGAAAACAAAAGTAAACATCAACGCAGTTTGTCATATTTCCAAGGTGATCAAAAACTATTGTATATTGCAAAAATCTTGAACTTGCCCTTCCTTCCCAATGAATTGTAACTTGATGAAGTATTTGACACAAAGTATACTAGTCATTTCAAATTTTCTTTCCCTAAGAGGGAAGATGGAGAATTTTTCTTATCCCAGTATATTGCTATGTGATGCCACGATGATCCTTTAGTCTGAAGATGTGAACCAACGATCCTGAAGACTGCATGAATGATGAGAGTCAATGACTTAAGCTGAAGCTTTCAATGATGTAAGTTCTCACCTGTCCAGGTAGATATCCTTTGTTCTTCTCTTGCTCAAAAAGGTAAGATGCATAGCCCATATTGTCACTGTTTACAAGGTGATTGCTGTTGTTCATGCTGACTGGGTGGATGGCAAACCAGCTGTAAAAGAGCAAGAAGCTCTGAGTAAAAAAAAAAAAAAAAAAAAAAGAAAAGAGTAAAAAGCCCTGAGAACCAGAGAGCTGAGCCCAAATGTGACTGGGAGCTTAACGTTTGTTCCAGGAAGAAAAAAAATTTTTTTAATGATAGGCATTCCACAGGTAGGTTCTTTCATTGTTAATAAGCTTAACTTACTAATAATATACTTAAGAAGTCTGATCATTTACTTCAACAAACAAAACTCTATTTTTAGGAATATTTCATCATCGTCATCTTCTTCATAAGTTTTTTAACAAGACTGGCCAATTACCAGCTAATAGACCTAAAGAATTGTATATAGGCATAGACTTTATCCTTCAAGACAGGCACACACATAATTATTCAGATCAATCCTATCCAACTCAGAAGACATTTACTGACAGTCTGCTATGTGCCAAGCATTAACCACATTGCAGTTTACCTTCAGAATCTTGCAGAAGACAAAAATGTGAACAAACGGCTTTACTACAGGGTAACAAATGTTATAAAGAAATAGGCATAAAGTGTTTGGGGAGCACAGAGGACTAGCAACTAATTCTTAAAGGCATCCTTGGGAGAGGAAACAGCAGAGTAAATGCACGGAGGTGTGAAAGACGATGTTATGCATAATTCAATATATCCTTATGCATAGTAATACCTTGTTTAAGTGTAGAACTGTATAGTTTACAAACTAATTTCACATCTGTTACCTTATTTGAACTTCACAACAACCCTGAGAGAGAAGCTGTTATTACCTCCATTCTGCAAGGTGTCTCAGAAAAGCAAACTGGTGACCCACTTGTCATAGAGGACCAAGACCAAAGTTTGGATCTTGTGACGCCTTATCCAGTAGCCTTTGTGGCATCAAACCTCCACACAGGTGATAAAGATATTTACAGAATGGAAGGCTATAAAGTAGATTAACTAGTGTACCCAAGAAAAGAGAGATGCCAGTTCATAAAGTTTCAGGCCCATTTAAGATTTTTAAAAACCTTTTGTTGATTTAACTCTTCACTGAAACTTCCTAAACATTTCAGTTTATGTTCCTAAACATTTACTTAATAACTAGAGATGTTTGGGGAATTCAAGGTCATCATTCAGGATTCAGTTCTCATTGCCTAACCAATGGATGTGTAGGTCGGAGGCATCCAGAACCACGCCCATGGGGGGGCGGCTGGGAAGACACCATAAACGAGTTAACTGGTTGGTGCAGGAGGGACTAGTGTGGACTGTGGGGACTTAGAGGCATTTGCACAGTCTAAAGACTGCAGCCTCTGCTGTGCTACAGCCAAATGTTGCCTCATGTGAGTATAAGCTAGGGCTGCCCGATCTTCCACAAATCCATGTTTTCATGAAAAGGTTACTGATTTAAAAATTCTTAAAGAAATAAATGGCAAGAAATAAAAGGAGGGGGTTGTTACAAATTAAGAGACTTAAGATACCTAGCCAACAAATGTAGTCTGTGGACTGTGTTTGAATTTGGATTCAAACAAAACAACTGTAAAAAGACATTATTGATATAATTAGGGAAAACTGAACACACAGTTTTAGATCACATAAGAAATTATTTTTAATTTTGTGGGTTGTGATAATGGATTCTAATTAAATTTCAAGTTTTTATATGATAGAGATACATACTGAAATATTTAGAAATGAAATGATATGCTATCTGGTACCTGCTTTTAAATACTATAGCAAAACAAAAAGGGAAGGAGAGTTCGTGAAACAGAATGGCAGAGTATTGCTAATTATTTAAGCTGGATAATATTTACATGGAGATTCATTAGACTAGTCACTCTAAATTGTAACATATTTGAAAATTTCCACAATAGTTTTTTTTTTTATGCTGACTTTCATTTTGAACTTTTTAGAACAATGTTAGGCTAGATCACCAGTTTGCAAGCTGAATTCAATCCCCACGGTGCATACTGGCCACCATGCAAGAGTTTAGTCTGAAGGTAGTTAGTTCTAAGGTCATCCAGAAGTAATTTTCAAGGTCCCCATAATTAAAAAAACCCTTCTGTTACTTTCTTTTTTGTGGTTTGCCTCTTTCTGCTGGGGTGCCATGGGGAAATTCTAGTCAATTAGTGTTTGCTGGTTAGTTGGAGGTTTTTTTGTAGTTTTATCCTATTTAGTTTGGAAGGAAAATGGGATGGTGGCCATGACAATTCCATAGCTTCCTGGCCAAAATATCAATGTGACGGCACTGAGGTCAGCCAGTGTCATCCAGACTGCAGCCTCCACAGTGTGATCAGAGGAACCCTGTAGGACAATTCTGTCACCACTGACTGTCAATGAGAGCTGATTAGGTAAGGGATGTTATGTACAGAATCTTATTTTATTCTCACAAGAACCCTCTGAGTGGGATGCTATCATTATCCTCATTTTACAACTAAGGAAACGAAGTCTCAGAGTGATAAAGTAAACTGACCACGGTCATACAGTTCTAAGTCAAGAAGCAGGGCTATGAATCCAGGTTTGTCAGATCAGAAAGGCCAAGTTCGTACCTGCTATGGGATACTGGCTCTGTCCCTTCCGGTCATTCACTTCCTCATTCAATACACATTTTTTACCTTGACTCTGTGCCAGGCATTAGGGACACAGAAATGAATGAGGTATCATCTTGACCTTGAGAAATGCTTCACAGAAGATGTGACATTTGAGCTGGGTCTTAAGAGATAAGTAGGAACTGGCAAGGAGATCAGTGGAGAAAAGTCTTCCATAGCAAAGGATAGAGCTGGGAAGGGGTGAAGTGTGTTCAGAGAATGAACAGTCACAGAGTGCAGAGCACAGTGTGTAAGGGGAAGGAGAGACGGTGGTTGTTCCAGTCAATCAATCAACACCAATTTACTAGCAGCCCAGTGTGCAGCTGGCATTGTATTAAACCCCAAGGAACACAGAGAATATCAGGTGTGTTCTCTACCATCAAGGACTCATGATAACATCTGTGGAGAAAGCAAATGCTAAGAATTTTGGTCTACTATTTGGACTACACACTTGAATTCTTATTTATGTCATTTATTTTCATTATCTTAGGCTTTAGAAAATGAATTGAACTTTTCCTCCACAAAACTGAAAAAACAAGTATTAAAAAAGGGTTGAAAGAGGACAAAAAAAGAAATAAAAGTTTTAAAAGTTGGATAAAGAAGTACCAAAAAAAGCTACTTGAATTTCATAATAATAGATGCTGCATTTTTCCGCCTCTACCCTTTGAAATATGTGCTATTAAAATATCAGCTTGCGGTGTGAGTTATGGAATGCTGTGCGTGTCTGTTAGTACCAATACTATGTGTGTGTGGTAGCAGCTGTAACCAGTTTCTGGATCTGTATGGTACTATGAAATACTTATTTTATAATTCTGTAACTGTATGGCAGTGTTATGCCAAAAATGTATAAAGAATAGTTTCTGTTGCTTACTGCTGTATTTTAAAATATTGTTTTGGAAATAATACATTTACAGTTCCTTCAGAGTAATAATTTTTAACAACTATTGCCAAATATACATCCTGTAAAATTAATAAAAGCCACTTCACCTTGGTTAACATGTTAGCATTATGTTAGAGAACATTATGTTGATTTTGCATGATTAAACTACTTTAAAAGGTCTGGAAAAAAAACAAAAAAAATATCAGCTTGTCACAGCAACCAAAGTTCTATGGTAATAGGTGGATATTAATAAAGATATGTAGAAAGGTGGTCATTTTAATTAAGAAGGCTGCCCTTACAATTTATTTTATCTGGTCAAAAAATGTTCATCAAAGGTAAGTTCAAAAGAGAGGAAGAAAAGTGTAGGTAGTTTCAAAAGAAGTTAGAATATAGACATCAAAGGATGAATGTGTTCCTGTTGATAAACATTTTTAAATGACTATGTCATCGTTAGAGCAGGGCTTTACTTGAGTCGGCATGATGCAATCAAGGTGCTCAGGAAAGTCAAGAGATTTGGTATCTTATCCTAGTTTGTAGTTAGTTCAAATTTCTGTATCTGTTTCTTAAGACTGAAAAATAATAGATGTGAACCATGCTTTGTGAGTCAATTAGCAGCAAATTAATATAGATGGTATAATTATTCTCTCCTCTTGTGTAACTGAAGCATTTTCTAAGGTCTCTTTCAACTCAGACATCATGTACTTCCTACTCTGAAACAGAAAAGCTGAATGTAAAATCGAGCTTTTTAAATATGCCAAAACAACAACAAACCCATCCCAGGTTCCATTTTCTCAGACCTGGGGCACCATGTCCAGCATGCAAGTTACGCCCTGCACAAAGGTGACTGGAAAAGAGGGTACGTAGAGACGGACGCTGCTTAGCTCACCGAATTAGGCCCCTCAGTCAGCCCCAAGAAGGGAGCACCTGTGTGTGCTACACACCAAGGTCCTGTGTGCTAGCTATTGCCTGTCCAGCCTAAATGTCCATCAGTAACGAAAGTGAATATTGTGCATCCATTCAAAAGTAGTATTCATGAAAATAACATGAGAGCTCTTTGGGTAAACACAAATACAGGAAGCTGTAGTGGGTTGAATAGTGTCCCCCAAAATTCGTGTCCACCAGAACCTCAGAATGTGACCTTATTTGGGAATAGTGTCTTTAGAGATAGAAACAGGGTAACAAACAAGTAAAATCACACTGGTTTAGGTTGGTCTTCAATCTGATAACTGGTATCCTCGAAACAAGAGAACAGGAACAGAGAGATACCCAGAGACATAGAGAAGGAGGCAATGCAAGGATGGAGGCAGATCTCAGAGTGATGTATCTACAAGTCAAGGGTTGCTCACAATCAACAGAAGCTAGGAGAGAAGCGTGGAAGAGATTTTCCCTCAGAGCCTCCAGAAGGCATCAACCCTGCCAATACCTTGATTTTGGATTTCTGGCCTCTTGACCTGTGGGAGGATAAATGTCTGTTGTTTTAAGCCAGCCAGTCTACAGTAGTTTGTTGAACACAGAGGCCATCTGGTGTGGTGGCCAAGAGCACTAGCTCTGGAGTCAGATGAAAGTCACCTAACCTATTTGAACCTCAGGATCATACTCATAACATAATGATAATAGTAATATCTACCTGATAACATCTGGCAATTGAAAGAACAAATGCATCTAAAGTGCTTAGCACAATGCCTGGTCTATGTAAGAATGGAGTAAACCATCACTATGATGATGATGGTGATGAGCTGATAAAGGGAAAAAAGAGAAACAAAGTTCTGATAGTGAGTGTGTTATGTGTATATTTCATAGCATTAATACAACTTTAAAATATATGGTGCGTGTGTATGTGTATTCAACTTATGTATATGCAACCCATTGACTATGGACATGAAATAATTAAAGGAAGAAACTCTGCCTTCTTGTGAGGGCTTACAAAAAACTATAGGTCATGTATTTCCCAGTCCCACTAGCCGGATGTTCATGTGAATAGTTCTGGCCAATAACATGTGTGCAGAAAGACCACCCAATTTTTACTAGACTCTGCATGAGTGGGAAAAGGCACATTTAAAATCTTTAATGGGTTGAGCCACTGGAACTTCATGATCTCTATGTGTGGCACCTGGCATGAATTACCCTGTTTAGCACATGTCTTTTCACCTCCCTTACAGTCCTCTTCATCCCAGCCCACTACAAACTGTTTGGGGAAGGAGAGGAAAGGGTGTTTTATTATGTTATACTGGATAGGTTACTGGGCCTAGAATTTTACCCAAAGATGACCTGAATTTTAAGCAAGCAGAAGCAATGAATACAGAACCAGACTGCTCGGACTGAAAAGAGACAATGAGTTGTGGCCAGAGGAGTTCCTCTGACATTGCAGGTAATCTTGGGAGCCAACATCCTGAAGAATCTTTCTACCATCTCTGTTTTCAGAGAAGGTATGTACATTCTCAGCTCCTCCTTTTATTATCTTCAAAAGTCCCAGGTAAAAAAAGCCTCTCTCAATAATATTAGTGGAGAGATACTATTTGAGTGGATTTCATTAAGCTAATGCAATCAAAAGTCTTGCATCCTAAATGGCATGATTAAGTGATCAACAAAAGCAAATGGCCAATAAGAGTATTTTTTAAAATTCAGCCTAATTCACTGGGAACTTCAGAAATTGAGAGAAAACAAAAGTAATTTGGCTCTTTAGGGTCTATTACTTAGCAGCAATTGTAAAGCATGACGATGGCAAGATTGGCGAGAGCACAAGAAACAACACTCCACTCGTGTTTCGATAGCAGGACGTAAACCAGCAAAACCTTTCCAGAGGGTCATCTGGCAGTTCGTGAGAAAAGCTTTAATATGAAGCATTCCTCTTTGGCTCAACAATCCCACTGCTAGCAGTTTAGCTTAGGGAAATCTCTGCCAAATATACAAGATATCTGTTCAAGAATGCTTATCATAGTGTACTTCATGATGGAAGAAACTATAAAGCAAATATCAAATGACTGCTGATTCACTGAGTACATTCTCATACATATAATGGAATACTATATAGTAATTTTAAAATGGTGATTTCAAAAATACTAAATAGCACTGAAAGATATTCATAAGGTGTTTCTAAATGAAAGAAAAAGTCACCAACTGGTATATACAAGTCTCCCTTTTTTTAAATAAAAAAATGTAAATATGATCATGAAAATATCTAAAAGGCTTTGTAACAAAAAAGTTAATAGAAGTTATTGAGTCCCAGGATTACCAGATGATTTTTAACTTTCTTTTCTTTTTGTTCATTATTGAAATTTGAGAAAATACATGGACAGAAGAATGAGCTTTTAAAACACCAAGAGTGTGGAACAACAACCAAGAGTTAACTCTAATGTAATGTAATAAATGGACTTCGGGTGATAAGGCTGCGTCAATGTGGGTTCATCAGCTGTCACATACATGGCACTGTGACCCCAGACATTGAAAATGGGGGAGGCCGGGCATGTGTTGGGGCAGAGAGCATATAGTAAATCACTGGACATTCTGCTTAATTTTTCTGGGAACCTAAAACTGCTCTAAAAAATAAAGTCTACTTTCAAAAATATTATCCCAGCCCTAGCACAGTGTCACTACTGCCATATTCTCTTCATCAAAGCTGTCCCAGGATTGGCCAAGTTTCAAGGGCTGGAGAAATCATCTCCCGCTCTTGATGGAGACTGACAAGATCACTTTGCATATAATATGTGGGATAAGAATTATCATTGCTGCCATCTTTGGAAACTATAATCTTTCATTTTAAAGAGCTTTAAAATCTTTATCAGTCCTAAAAAGTCAGAGGAAGAAAAAGCATTGAAAAAATGAGGCAAATAGCACAAAGTGAAAAGATACAGAAATTCCAAGTAGGGAATAATCACAATTCCTAAAATTAGACTAAACTCACTCATTAAAGGTGAAGATGATCAGAGTAAAAAACAAATAACTAAAGCTATGTGATGTTATTAAGAGACGCTGCTAAAATGTATGAACAGATAAAAGTTGAAAGAAAATGATAGAAAAATATACATGGGCAAATTCCAACCTACAGAGAACTGAATTAACTATATTAGCAGAAGAATATAGATTTTGAGACAAAAAAATCATTATTGGATATAGAATCACTACAAAAAAAAATACCACCTGATGGTCTCAGTACATGGAAATAACATTGTTAATATTTTTCACAGTATTTTAAAGCTTCTCACGCCTGGAGTAAGTGGAGCTGAGCAAGCAGTCACCTCGACAGATGGCCTCGGAGTCACTTATTTCATATAATATGTTCCATGCAGGGAAACGAACTGAAGGAAATGTATCTGAATATTAACCACAGCTGACTTTGGAAAGTGTAACTTTGAGTTAATTTTTCTTTCTTTCTACTTTCCTATATTTTTTGAGCTTTCTATGGTAGGTACATATTATTATTATTTTTTTTAATATAATTTATTTTATTTTCATTAATCTACAATTACATGTACAATATTACGGTCATTAACCTACCCCTTCATCAGGTCCCCCCCACCAACCCCATTACAGTCACTGTCCATCAGCGTAGTGAGATGCTATAGAATCACTACTGGTCTTCTCTGACTTGTACTGCCCTCCCCGTGTCCCCCCAACATTACATCTGCTAATTGTAATGCCCCTTTTTCCCTCTTATCCCTCCCTTCCCGCCCATTACATATTATTTTTATACTGAAAAAATACTTGGAAAAAAATAACAGCCTTCCATATCTTGAAGGATTAAAGAACTTTCCGGAAATCCAACAGTCAAGTAAGTTCAATGTCTTCTGCCAGTTGTGACAATTGGCTTTTATGGCTTTGGTTTCTAAAATTGGGACAATTTAAATTAACAAGCATGATTTATCTCTGTTATCCATCAACTACCATCCCCCTTGTCATCAAAAAGCCCTTATTAAGCACCTTAACTTCACACAGGGATGGACCAGACATACGACAGAGACTCACTACACATTTGAGGCCTACATTCCATGGGAACAGCGTGGACAAGCTGATAGAGAAGCTGGAGCAAGAAGACAGCACAAGGTCATATGAGTGTATACATATGCCAAGATCTGCTGAGCTGTACGCTGAGATTTGTGCATTTTACTATATGTGCCTCAATAAAAATTTTAAAAATTAAACATAAAACAGAAGAAAACAAAAAAAGCAGCATCAAACATCACAACAACATAGATGAGGCAGAACAGGAAAGAGAAATTCAGGATATGGGAATAGAGAGCAGGGCTTCATACACCAGAGTTTATGCTAATGGAGGAGGTGTTTATAAGGACAAAGATAAGACTGAGAAAAGAGAAGAATGGTGAGCGAAGACAATCGCTGAGTTTTCTGCATTTGCTATCTGAATGGGGTTAATTAGATGGAGGGGTGACATAGAGGGTAGAATAAAGAGACATAGAGAACAGAAGAATAGACTATCAGACATTGTAACTCAAGACCTCATCATCATAGATGGTAAAGACAATTTAAACACATACACCAAAATGAATTCTGTAAGCCATTATCTTTCACGTAAATTAGTTTAATTTAAAAAATTGGGCCGTTCTGAGTGTATATACAAACTATTCCAATAGGCTGAAAAATCACTGTCCCTGTTGTTTTTTAAAATGCCTTGAAAGAACCCCCTTACATAAGTCCCTTCTGTAAAAACAAAAGAGCTTGCAGTGTATACAGAAGGCAATGGAAGGATCATTCAAAGTCTGCTCAGACCTTCCTTACACTTCTGACAAATAGGAACTGTGCTGCGCCAACTCCTAGAGAATGACAAGGTGAGACAAAAAGAAGTTTCCAAGCCACTCCTGCAAAGAAAGAAGAGAACTTAGCAGAAGCAAAGAGACAGGAGAAGGGAAGAGAAGTGAGACAGCTTACCCTGTGGCACCACGCTGGAAGAAATGAGCCAGCCTCCCCAGCTGCCCCTCCCAGAGCCACCTGCCCTCTGCAACTGTGTAAGAAGTTACAGTCTAGAGCTCCATCCACTAGAGCGGCCATTCAGACTGTCTACCCATCCCCATGACTTTCCTTTTGGTGCAAACGTTTAAAACCTCTGTTTTGTTTTCTCCTTTCATAGTTTTTTCATACATGTGGTGCCTTCAAACACATAAGAATCCCTCAAGACTCAGTGCTGTCTTCTCCACTGGATGACAGACTCCTTCTCTAAGGTGCTTTCCAGAGTCCCCCAAAGTGAAATTTGTGAATGCTATACATCTTACATTTTATTTCATAATTCAGAATATCCCAAACATGTTCTCTACATTTGGAGAAAAATCATTTAATGTTTATGCATAAGGGAGAATCAGGCAAAAAGACAGAAGTATTTTCCTTACATAGATAAATCAACAGAAGCAAATGCTGGCCTACAACTATAGAGGACGTAATGATTTGTGGAATGGTTTCATGCACATAATTCTATTTTCTTCCTCAAGTTACCACTCTTCCTAACCTTTTGAGAGCCCCCAGTTCCCAACCCTACCTTAAAATACTAATGATTTTCCATTTCCCTTGGTATGAAGACCAAAATCTTGGTCATGGCATCAAATTTCTACTTCTAACTTTAACTCATAACACCCTGACCCACTGTCCTCTGCACTCCAGCTACACAGACCTTCTATCAGCTCCTCAAATGAGCCACAGGACTTTTGCACATGCTTTTCTAACAATGCTAAGTGTTCTTTTTATCCCCCATTTGGCCAGTCAATTCTTACCCTTTCTTTGGCTTTTAGCTCCATCACTTCCTCGGGGAAGCCTTCCCCAGTCTCTCTGACCAGGTCAAATCCCTTTAAGAGAACTGTACATACCTTATAAATATGAATGTTTTTATCATAACCCAATTATAATTATACAAGTATTTGTATGACTGTTGAATACCTTTTGTCTCCATCAGTAAATTGTAAGTTCTATAAGGACAACAACTACATCTATTTTTGCTCATCAGTTATCTAGAGTACTGTCTCAATTCATGACACATATATTCCACAATATTTAATAAATGAATGAGTTAATAATAATCTCTGTGTGGAGAGATGATGTTTCATCTACATTTGAGGAATGTGCAAAGTGAGTCTCAGAGAGCTGAAGGGATTTGCTCAAGGAGCACAGACACAGGTATTTATTCTAAGATATTTCATTCCTGATTTCATAGCCAGAGGTGCATCCTTCCAAGGACTGGGAAGTCATGCATGGCACATAGTAGGTGGCCAGTGCAGATTTACTGAATGAAGAAATGAAAACAAAAGTGATAGGAGGAAGGAATAAATTATGAGCGTCAATATGGTTTTCAGTGTGAAGAGAATAATCTTGCCTGTGACATTAGGCAGGTCACATAATCTTTCTGGGCCTCAGCTGAAGTTTGAACTAGATAATCTCCATGCTCCATAAATCAGATATTCTGTACTAGCAAACAACTCATACATACGGATTCTGTGTAACAGCAGGCACTTACATATGGTGGCTGAGTTACTTAGCAGCCCAGATTTTGGCTTTATGGTTTGGATCATTTTTAATGTACTCAAAGAGCAATTTTCACTATGCAACAAGAAGCAATTGCAGGATCAATTACATCAAGGATAACATATGGCAGCTATAGAAACAATAGAAAATTATTGCAGGGTGTTAAGCGCAGCAGATGGAAAAGAGTTGTTATAACCTTGACAGTTGACCCTGGTACTTCTAGATATGTGTCTATATATATAGTTATATGCAAGGAAGCAGAGAATACCTGCCAAAAACGATAGCATTTTTTAGTTTTCTGTTGGCATTGTTAAATGATTCATAAGTTAGTTAAAGGAATCATGGATGGTCTCAGTCAATCAGCCTAAAGTTAAGTAGAACCTATAAGGGAAAAGCCACTTTCTTCTCCCAACAAATCTGGGATTCTGTCTGACTAGTCATTGATGTCTGCTCTTATCTTGACCATCTCCTAACCGAATTCTCCACAGAAGTGCTCCACAATCCAGAGCTAGCTTCCCTTTCCAGATTCATCTCTCACCTGCTCCTGATCTAGCCCAGACTCTGACCTCACAACTCATTGCTTTCTCGTGAGTCCAAGAGAAATCCCATGGCTCCCTCAGGTCCAGTTCAAATGTCATTTTCTCTTTGAAGCCTTCCACAATGCACTCAAGTAGAACTCAGTACTACCTCCTCCAAATTCCCACAGCATTTATTTATGCTCAGGTGATAGCACTGATAGCCATCTGATTTACATTATGATATGTGTCTGTCTGTCTGTCCTGCCCCAATCACCCTACAAGCCTTCAAGACCCTTAAAGATAGGGACGATGCCTTATACATCATAACATACCCCAAGCACAGAGTTTTATGTCTGACATTTAGAAAGTCTATTGAGTTAGATGTTAGATGGTAATTAATCAATAGATGGATTAATTATAGTGGAAGAATGAATCCTAGTACATCAACCCATATAAAAACACGTTTATTTAATCAGGGAGTTTTTAATGACCTCACTTTTAACTCAAAAAAAGTAGCTCCAGTGCTAAGAATTTCAAGCACTCTGATATGCAAATAACAGAGTTTTTAGAAGTAGAATGTTATTCTGCTTCTTACCTTTTAGCTAAAACTATTAAATTCTTTTTTGCATCAGGCAAAGACTAGAGCTTTGTACACACTATCTCATTTAATCTTCAAACAAACCTATAAGGTATTGTTATTCCTATTTCAAATGGAATAGTTGAGGTATATGTAGATAAGCTACTTTTCCCAGGCCACAGGGTTAGTAAGTAGCAGGGCTGGGATTGAACCCAAGTCCTAAAACTTATACCTAAACCCTAAACCCTGAACTCCTCACCATCATGCTGTTCTCCACCTAGTTATAGGGCCAGTTCTGGTACCTGAACAGTGAGTCAAAGTCTGTCATGTTTTTCTTTGCATCTTACTACTTTTAACTTGCTGTTAAATGACTCACATAGAAACTTTTACTTAGATATTTCTTAATTTTACCTAGCAGACCTCTACCACCCTTACTAACAACACTAATTACCAACATTTTTAAGGACTCATCTTATCTCCAAATTTTACAGTAAGAAAACTGAGACACAGAGCAGTTAAGTAACTTAGCCAAAGTCACATACTAAAAATTATGAGGGCTCCAAGGGAACACACTGGA
Source organism: Smutsia gigantea (assembly GCA_032199065.1). Classification (NCBI taxonomy): domain Eukaryota; kingdom Metazoa; phylum Chordata; class Mammalia; order Pholidota; family Manidae; genus Smutsia; species Smutsia gigantea. Next base: position 25,335 of record JAVSCE010010688.1, on the reverse strand, counting down.
CTCCAGCCCCCACACACTATCATGCACTTTCTTGTGGCATTTCTGCATCTCTTGGAAGTCCACACGTCAAGGTGTCTGGCACTGTTACCTACCAATAAATTCCTGAGTCAGTCTAATTGTAGCAACCAAAAGCCCACATGAATGCAAATGCTTTCTTTTCGAAGAAAACAAAATCCAAAGGTTTTCTTATATGAAAAACAGAACTTAGATCTATGCCAAGCTGTAATTTTACCTCATCTGCTTCCTCTAGGTGGTCTCAATTCTACTTTCATCACTAACTGGCATTGTCCTACATCAGTCTTGACTTAATACTCTTGGGAAAACTCAGGTGCATAATCTCAGACCCATAATCACCTGCATGGTTTCTCATTTTACTGAGAGAATTGTCTGTGGAGAGCCGGATGTGAGAGGCAAAGCCCCACATCCTGCAAGACAGTTCTGGGAACGTCTTGCCTCCCCTGAACCCAGCTGAAGAGGAAGTACAAAGAGAGCTGCAGGCTACTAGCTTAAAAGGCAACAGGAAGAGAGTTCTGAGAAAAGCCAGAGGCAAACACTGTGGGCGGCACACGGAGGTGAGCCTGTGTATAGAAGCTGGGCAAACGATTAAAGCTGCACCGCTGCTCCGCTGTCAGCGGGCTGTGGACCTCCTCATCCCAGCTTTGATCTCTGTATTTTTCTTGCATCTCCCACCCACTCCTCTCACGTTTGACGGGATTGCAGAGCTGGACTCTGCAATTGTCCACCATCCTGGAAGTTCTATATATGATATTTGGATATAGTGATGAGCATTTACATTTACTAAGTCTTTATATCACATGCCAGACACTCTGCTGAACTTCATCACCCAGATCATTCAGTTATGGAATCCTTGAAATAGCTCTGTTTTACAGGTGAGAAACTAAGCCCTGGGAAGCTTAGAATCTCACCCCAAGGCCTATGGCTGGATCCCAGATGTGTTTAACTCCCAAGTCTGGACTCTTAACCTTAACCATTCAACTATTTCTCAGCCTTTGCTGCCACTATGCTAGTCTCTCCCTGCCCCAATCCAGTAATTAAGGGAAGTTAACCTAAAGAGAATTTTTTTTTAAGTTAAATACCTGATAAGGCCCAGGTCACTTCCATTCAAATCTATCATTTTCAAGACTACCATTTCCTTGTCTGTATTTGAAGAATACCTAGTCAGAAAAACGAAGAAACTCAGTTAGTTCTGTGTTAGAACCTGGAGCCCAAACATGACAAACAGTAGAAGCTGACACAAAAACCAAAACACCTTTCAGGAAATGAGGTTCCCTGACATGTTATAATCCTATGACCGCATCCAGGGCCTCCTTCCTTGGCTAAAGAAATGGTGTGTACCTGTGATCAGAATTAGGGGCCTTAGGTCAACTAAATGCAGATGAAATATACATCTTTATGTAACATATGTGATGTTATTATATAGTAAATACGTGTTTCTTACAAAAAGGATTTGTCTTTGAAATTTCTACTCATTAAATTTTAATGGAATCTCTTAAAAATAGCTGGGAATACGCAAAATCGAAAGCACTCGTGAGCTTGCAATTTAAAGTGTTCTTTTATGTCCTTTCAAGACAAATCAGATTAGTTTCTAAAAACCAACTCCTTTGAAATCTATTGAAAAATATGCAGTCAAATTTAAAATGTCAAGTGGTCAAGTTGAAACTGAGTTATTATTCCACTCTGCCATAGTAGCCAAGTACTTCTCTTCTGTCTTAAACCTGATAGAGCACTTAAAAAAAAAGACAAAATAATATTTCCCTTAGTTGTTCCACTCAATTATGCTACTTTCATTTCTTGTTCTTCATTCCAGTTTTCTTTATTCTTTCATATCCTTTCCCTGGCCACATTCTTCAGGACTAAGATGATTCCTTCTGAATAACATAATAAGAAGAGCTATTTGTTGACTTAACAAATACATGTTATGCACATTTTTATCTCCAGTTTTCAGAAGAAGGAGCTGAAAGCCAATGAATGGGGAGATAAAGAAATCACTAAAGCTCACGCAGCTAGGAAGTAATAAATCTAAGGTGAGAGCACAGTTGTGCCTGATTCCGAAGCCCAGAGTCCTTCAAACACTCAAACTGACTCCCACAGCCAGCAAAGAGGCAAGATACATATATAGGTTGGTGTGTCTCTGCATTCACTTTTTAATTCTGCTCATCTCTGATTATGACATGCTTTTAAATCATTTTAGCTTTCATAGTCTCTTAGGGTCCTGCAATATTCATCAAGTAACAACCTTGCTCATAGATTTGATGGCTGTTTCCTAAAGGGAGCACATGATTTCACTCTGCTAATGCCCCCCTCACCTGGCTCTCTCTGGCGGAGGATTCTGAAGGTAAGAATAAGGGCTTCGGTTGATCTGTACACCATCCACGTTTCCTTTATTGATAAAGATTTTGCCTGGTTTCATATTTCTGTGTGCTATCTCAATGCTCTGTGATTTAAAAAAAAAAGAATTGAAAATTTAGAAATCCTGGTAGGGATAAGGACTTGGTCAATATGCTGAGGAAAATTGTGGACAATTTCCTTTGTCTCCAACCTGTCCCCCATTATGAGATGAAAGCTGGAGAATCACATGGCTTGTGTCATTCTGGGGAAAAATAGAAATGGCCTTTAGAACTGAGACAGAGGAAGGGCTGTGTATAGGGAAGCCCAGGGCTGATGAGTGCCTGAATCTCTCAGGACAGCTCCAAAACTGGGACAAGATTTGTTAACATGTAGGTATTCCACTTTCCCTACCCTTTCCATCTCACCCCCAAGGTAGTTAGTTTTTCAAACTTTTTGACTGAAAACTACAGTAAGCAATACATTTTCCATCATAACTTAATCCACATCAACATACGTATTCTAAAACAAAAGGTTCACAGCCCACCATACCCTCACCATGCGTTATGCACTATGATATTTTCCGATCTACTTTAGTTGCTTTTTTAATGCTTATTGCAACCCATGAAATTGACTTCATAAAGCCATTCACAGATTGCTATCCACAATTTGAAAAATATTGTTGTAAAGACATTTCTGCCTTTGCCAAGTGGATCTCCGAATTTAAGGGGTGACTTTATAAGAAAAAATAGAAAGCGACTAAACCTGAAAGGCAAGTGAATGAAGAAAACATTAGCAAGGATCCTATGTGAGAAAATAATAAGCTGGAATACAGAGGAGAGAGGAGTAAGTTACACAAACCAGGAATGGGAGAGATTGAGGCAAGTGGGTCAGAATATCCTGTCGGTCTAGAGCTACTATAGAGGACTTGAGATGAGGGCATGTGTTTGTGAGTTGGATTCTCCTTTATGCTCTTTGGGAAATACAAGGAAAGATTGGTTCCTTGGCAGAACCAATCTTTGTGTAAATCTGTATGCAGAACAGACCATGTGGGGCCGTATAACTTATAAAGGTTACATACAAAACGTTTTCTGTTTCTTTAGAGAGCTACATGAGACTTACTGCCATAGACTCTCCTCCCCTAGTCAATCAGCACCTTAGGCCTAAGGGCCCACAGCTCAGGACCAGAGCTACAAAGGAGTCAGAAAGGGAAAAGTGAGGCAGGTGCTAAGACTGTGCTCAGACAGAGATCCTATAAAGACTCTCTCCACATCACACCAAACCACTCCTAAAACACCTGTCAGCAAGCTGCCTTTGGGCTCTTTGCCTACCTTCACAATGCCATCGACCATGTATTCAAAAGTTCGATTGCTAAATCCTTCACCGGCAATCACAAATAGAGTATACTGGAAATATCCCGCCGGACCTGAGTGTGTGTGAGTGCCACTCAGCACGACATTGTCTCTTCTGTACAAGGAGCCGTATTTACTCTGCAGTCTGTTCAGAACCTTCAAGAAAGAAAAAAAAAAACAGAACTAAAAAGACGGATAATGTAAGAGAGGGCTCTGGTAAGTCCAATCTGTGTTCCCTATCAATGACATCCCTGACAAGTGGCCCTTCATTCCATGCTTGGATACATCATCGGAGGAACAACTGCAAAAGCTATCATTTTATAGATTCTTGCTATGTACAAGCACAGTGTTAGGTATTATATATATTACATCATTTTAAAATCTTTATAATAATCCCAAGAGGTAGGTATTTTTAACCCTATATTTTAGCTAAGAACATGGAAGTGCACAGAAGTTAAATAATTTGCCCACTGACCTAACAAATAGCAAAGCCAGACCCCAGATCCAAGACTCTCTAACCATGGAACCACTGCTCATACCTATTCATCACTCCACTCAGAGTATTAATTTCCAGGTGCTGTTCTAAGTACTGGGAATATATGAGGTTCCTACCCTGAAGAAATTTCTATATTAATGAGGGAAAAAGAAAAGAAACAGGTAAGTGTGTAATATGATATACTACGGTGACAAATGCTATGAAGAAAAGATTGCTGAGTAGGGTTTGAAAAGAGAGTGATGGGTGTTCATGAGGAAAGATCTTTCCGAAGATGTCACCTTTCCTCAGAGGCTTGAATGAGGAGAGCAAACTGGTTGCGCAATACCTGGGGGGAAACATCCTGGGGCCAGTGAACAGACGGACAGCACAAAGGCCTCTCTTCTCTGCCGCCTCCTTTCCCAAAACGAAGAACTCAACACTCCCCCACACAGACCATTCCGCTATGGGTCTGGGGTAAGCCAGCCGCTATGATCTAAGGACACGCTGCCTGTCCTGTGGAGAGGCCCCCGTGTGAAGGAGCCATTTCATCAGCACTGACTTGCCAACCATGTGGATGACCAACCCTAGAAGGAGATCCTTCAGCCTCAGCCAAGCCTTCAAACAACTGCCACCCTAGCCAACGTCTAAGTTGAACCTCATGACAAAGAAGTGATGATACGTGACTTCTGTTTTGACATTAAGTCGGAATCACCCAACCCAGCCACTCGGGGATTCCTGACCCACAGAAATCCTGCGCAATAATACATGTTACTTTAAGCCACTAAGTTTTCTAGATGGCTTGTTGTATATAGATAACTAAGATAAAGAGATTCAATAAATGTTCATTGAATTAATCAATCAATAGACATCCATACGCATGTTTAGTGTCTTTGTATGGTACCTACACACCAAGAAAACAACAGAGAGAAGATTAGTAACGTCTCTGAGCACATATTTCTGATTATGCCTTAATCAGCTGCAATCTAAAGCTTAGTATTATTATAGCTTCCTTGTGAAAGATGTTTTGAATCAAAAGTCATTAAAACAAAGCAGCAAAAGTCTCAAACCCAAAGCAACCTTCCTCAATGTCAGATACTGTCACCTAATACCAGGGACAACGAGGAAAGCTCACTTATGGCAGAGAGGGCACGTACAGCTTGTCTCGTGGACTCAGTCCCATTTATTAGTGGTTGTGGTCAGGAGCAGTGTGTTCAGAAGGATTCTGAATCCACCTCTGCGTCTTAGCAAAACAAGAGTGCCTGTTTTGATGGGCACTGCTGTGTTCCTTGAGTATGGCACAGGCAGTGGTTCACCAATAAACAGTCTCTCTGAAGGAAAAGGCCTCACTTATATTTTTTGCAAATTTCTAAGGTATAAATATTCCCACCATAGTCAATTTCAAGCTACCAAAAGTTTGACAACCAGCTCACAACGTTTCTGAATATTTAACAAATGGATCTCATGGTGGTAGCCCCTTATGTGCTATATGCTTAAAATGTAGAAAGACATCCGTTCAACCTCCTCTATTTTAGGTGAACAGCTATACCATCCTCCTTCCAGTCATGTCTCAGTGAGTCATGAAGAAGCTCTTACAAATTATCTTGCTTCATTAACCTCTCCATGCCCTAGACACCAGTTGCTAGGTACCATACCTGCGATACCAAGCAAATGTGGAAAGAAAATATTATGTAACAGACTAACATTTCTCTGACCAAGAAGTCCACATTCTCCATTGCAGTAAGTTTTCATGTTCCTTCTGTTTGAACCTAAACTACAGCCCAAAGGCTTCGTCACTCTTACATAGTCTTCGACAGAGTAACTACTACACTCATGAAGAAGAAATATCTGTAAGGAGAAAGGGAAATGATCAATGAAGGGACACCATGAAAGCCTAACTAAAGTTAAAGGCTATATTCTCACAATTCTCTGAGCAAGACAAGAAGGTAGTCAGAAAAAAAAAAAAGTTCAACCTTAAAGCTCCCAGAACCTTACCTTATTTTTATTCTTAAAGACCTATCATGTTAGGATTTTAGAATTAAGTGCATTTCTTCAGGTTTCTTCAAAACTCAAGCTTTTAAAAAGATAGAAATTTTGAATCTTGAATTTTAAAACAAAAAGAAAAAGACTAAAAACAGCTCACAGAAATTTCACCCTACAATTTCTGATGTGAAGTCAGACATATGGGACTTCTGGGGAAAAGAAAAGAAAAAGAAATTGAAAACTCAATTACCTAATAACAGTGTGTGCAAATAGCCATTATAAATAGCACGTTTTCTACTTCATGAAAGGAGGGGTATTTTAACATAATGAAGTGACATTGAGCTCACTTCCTTGACCTCAGTTGTCATTCCACTTCCTATGACTGACACTCTTGGGAACAAGACATAGAAAGAACTAGAAAGTCATTCTGTTTTCCTGCTCTGCCTTACTGCTCAGAGACCTTCTTTCATCTTTACTCATGCTGGAAAAATCATCAATCTTAAAGCGGAGACTGAGAACCTGCCTACAACCAGGTGTTATATAAATAAGCGTTATGGCACTTGTTTAGCTACCTTTGTTTTTCACCCCTTCCCCTGAATTAACTTGGAATAACTAAATGGGTTCCTTTAAAGGCCTTCCTGCTGGGTCTCATTGTATGGTGAAGTAAAAATAGGAAGGGATGCTTAAATGGTGCCCACTAATGACTTGATAGCATCTACAACCCAACACATTAAACCCCTCTCCCTTCCACACTCCACCCACAAAGTCTACCATTTGACTGTCCTATTTCTGCTAATGACCCCACAGAAGCACCCAATCAGAAGCACCTTGCATTCTTCAGAAAAACAGGAGAGTGCAGTGATAATGAGCTTGGGCTCCAGAACCCAGAATCCTATATTTGAATCCCTGCTCTGAGAGTTCCTGGGTAGGAAATCTTGGACTGGTAATCTTGGTAATCTTGGTACGCTGGGCAATCTTGGACTGGTCACTTGATCCTCTGGAACTTGTTTTCCCTATCTGTCAAATCATAAAATAATAGGACCTCTCTTATACCGCTGTTTGGAGGATTAAATTATTTACTCTGTGAAGCACTTAAAACAATGTTTGACTCATCCTGGGAACTATGTGTTAGCTTTTATGTCTATTCATCCCTTAATCTCATTAGCATTTAATTAACCCCTATTACCATGTAGTCTTACTGCCACCTCACTGGTTTAAGATCCTTGTGTCAGCCTCACAAGATATAGGGGACATTTCCAGGCAAAGTTAAAATTCTTCCCGCTACCCTTGCTTCCCTCTCTGGTTCTTGCAGCCTTCCAATGCATTGTACAACTCCCCTGTATTAAATCGCCTCCATTTGAAATATCTAGTGTGATTACTATTTTCCCAGCTGGATCCGATCCTCACCAAGAGAGCCTTGATATTAAGGAATCTGCCAGTTTATATCCTCACCTACACCTATGTCCACATACGCATCTTGGTACCAGTCTATTACAATCCACATCAAACATCACTGTCCTATTAACCGATCTAACGCAAAGTTGTGTTTGCATCACTTGTCTGCTCAAAAGTTCTGTAAAATCACATTTAAAACAAACTGTGATCCCAGACCCTCCACAAGTTATGACCAACACACCTCCCAGGTACTTCTCTAATTACATCCTGTCTTGCCAATGGGTTTCAGCCCTGGGCAAGTTTACTCTTGATTCGGTAAGACTGAACAATGACAATATAATGTTCTTGGGGTGAAAGGGTTTATAGCTAACTTTATTCCCATGGGGGCAGGTCAAGCCCTAGAATCCCATCTACCTCAGAGCAAGTCTGCCTGCAGCAAGCTGGTCTCTGCCTCTGGGCCACTCTGCCCCCGCAGCCCTCTCAGTCTCCGTCCTAGATGCTACCACCACTCCAGCCTCTGCTCTCCCGCAGCTTGCAGCCCAGAGTGCTGGGCAGAGCTCTTCAGAGTTAATAATAATGTATTGCCCACACGTGTTCAGTGAGTGAGCCGACCAGGGTCAGGTGAGAATCCTGGCCATAGGAACTTTCATTTTCTCTACACATGCTTATGTGTGTCCTAATAGAACTCCTCTGTCCTTTCAAAGAAGAGTCTCTATTCCTTGCCTGTGTCTCCCTATAGTCATATTGTTCCCTCCTTCTGATATCTCTCCTTCCCATATTGAGCATTTAAAATTCTGCCCATTCAAGTGTCACATCCACTGTGAAATATTTTCCTCTAATTTCCATTTCCTGAATTCCATTGTGGTGGTTTTAAAATACTGTAAGGCCACAAATTCTTTGATAGACCTCCTTTTAAGAGGCTAAAGCTTAACTTTCCTACCCCTGCATCTGAACTGGACTCAGTGACTTGCTTCTAATGAAAAGAACAGGGTGAGAGTGATGGTGTGTAACTTCTGACCCTGGGTTATAAAAGGCACTGTGGTTTCTTCTCTGCTCTTTCTCCTGAGGTATTCACTGAGGGAAGCTGGCTGCTCTGTCCTGAGGATATAGGGAGTGGGGAACTGAGGGCATCTGCTAACAGCCACACGAGTGACTCAGCTTGGAAGTGGCTCCTCAAGCCCCAGTCAAATCTTTAGATGACTGCAGCCTTTGCCAACATCTTGATTTCAAGGTACCTGAATCAGAACCACCTAGTTAAACCAGTGCTAAATTTGTGACCCACAGAATATGTGAGATAATGAGTGTTTGCTTTTTAAAGTCACTATATTTTAGGCCTATTTGTTATTCAGTGATAGATAACTAATATGCCACTATGCTTTAGTCCAGTAAATTATAGCTATTTGTATATTTCTGATACAGCCCTTCCTCCTATCCCCCAACCAGGTACAGAGCTCACAGGAACATGGATTATGACTTACTTAGTGTGTGCGTCCTGAAGTGACTAGCCAAGTACCTTGCAAAAAGTAGGGTCAATGTATTTTTTTCCTCCAAGGTAATAGAATAACATCACTTTATGAATGTGGGCTCTGGTATCAGGCATACATGTATTCAGAACCCAGCTCTGCTATTTGCTATATTAGGGAATTTGGGAAAGTTGCTTACTTTCTCTAAGACTCAGTTTCCTTATCCATAAAATGGGGATAACAACAGACTCACCTCACAGTTTTGTTTTAAGTGTGTAAGGGGGGGAAACCTTAATCCCCTGCTCCTCACATTTCCAAAAATGGGAGAGGTTTCAATTCTACTCCCCAAGAGGGAGCGACATTGGAGAAATGCTTACAGACCCTCTCCTCATCCCTCTCTCTGGCTCCTTCCCACAGCAGGAGGAGCAAAGTGTTTAACAGGTGAGACTGCGAGAATATACCCTGAATAATGGACATTTAATGGCCATTGTTCTGGGTTCCCCAGATTCTCCTCTTTCTCGCATCTGTAGATGTGTGAGCAGACATTAAGAGAGTGCCTTCTCTTTCTGTGACCTGATCCCATGCAAAAACTAACCGGGTCAGGGCCTAGAAATTGGCTTAGAGAGAGAGACGTGGAAGTTCATGTCGTTCACTCCATTTGCCTCTCTCCCTCCCCCTCACTCCCCGGCTGCCTATGCAGGACCTATATACACTTCCTGCTAAGCTCAACTTTCCCAACAGGCGGGTAACACAGTCCAAAGTTGGAGAAAATCATAGATGAGCCTGACATATATTATGAGATAGTTTAAAGATTAAGACACTGTATTCTTTTTAAATTTTGTTATGGACATTTTCAAACACATACAAAAATAATCAGAATAGTAATGAAATCTCCATGTGCCAACCACTCAACTTCAATGGATGGCCAACCTCATTTCAGTGTTGTATTTTAATCTCATCTGCTTCCTCGCATCTGTTCTTAATTGTCTAAAAAATTGAGGGAAGGATTAGTGGTTAATCGGTGCTCTCACACTTCTAACAAAGAAGATTAAATGAGAGAATGTATGTTAAGGTCACCTGGAACATAATAGGCTTTCAAAATACATTAGCACTGATAATGATTATGAGCCATTAGCCGAACTGAAAGCAAGTTTTTACCAAGATGACTTAGAATGGAATAATGAGGCTCATTCTCCTTGTATAATTGTTTGCTAGATCATCAAGAGCTTATAATGTTGAAGGTAGTAGAACTCACACAATGAGAGACTAGGGTAGCTCCACCTTTAAATCATGTAATTTTGTTTTAAATCATGTGGTTTCTTTCTTAGATTCATCACCTACCTCCAGCCTGAGTCGTTGGGATACCATGCCTATGTCAATGCTGACAAACACCATTCGATTTGACCCATCAGGTTCCACAATGACGAAAGCACGACTGTACAGCCTTGTGAGGATGCCCCGTGCATTCTGGCCAGCTTTGCCGTAGCCCATCTAAAGAAGAAGAGAGAATCAGAGTCACTCTGTCTCACTCTCCGGCTGCCAGAAACCAGGCTAAACCATACAAGGCTAGACTACTTAGGAAAGGCAGAGAAAAACAATCCACGTGGCACTGTGGTTCTAAGATAATACGTGTGTTTTCAAGAATAAAACCAACATGAAAGAGTATTTACTCTTTTGTGTAGAAAACTGCAAAGGCAAAGTAACGATTGAGTTGGCAGAAGCTGTTCACTAGCCTGGGCTGGTGTGGCTCAGGAATTCTGTTACTATCCTGGGGACCTTTCAGGGCTTTTCTGTTTTTCAAACAGAACCTTTTCTCCTGCCTGTCTCAGGTACTACAGAAGGAAATAGTTCCCCTATCACCAATCCACATTTCCAGGAATATCCTGAGACTGACAGTTCCCTCACTTTGGTTGTTTGGTGTGTGCATTTCCTTTTTTTTTTTTTCTGAAGAAAATGATTTCTTTATGATTAAGTAATCTTTACTGAGGGTATCTCACCCTGGCTTCTACCATGCTGTCGCTCTCTCAGCTAAATCAGATCAAATATCCCCAACCTCCTGTCCCACCACGCCATAAAACCTACCCATAAAAGCTATACCCAGATCCTCAGAATACTCCCTGTAGCACTTGCTTTACCCCTCATGTAAGAGTTCATTTCAAGTTCACATTCCAGAGTCACTTTTCTAACCAGACAGCAAAAAATAATTCATAGAATCTAACGATTACTTAGAGGAAGGGAGAAAATCCCATTAGACAAACTCATACTCTGGTTCCCTAGGGAAGGGTTGATATAAATGGATATTTCCAACATCACAGCCAAGAAGTTGCACACAGGCAGCCAGAAGGCCACACCTGACCCATACAAGTGCTTTACTTGGCTTACACAGTGTTGGTCCACACTAGATTCCTGGTTTTAAATAGACTTGCCTACATTTTCCAATTGAGTGATGTACATCTTCAGATCTTTCCCCAACAAAATATTAGCAAACTGAACAAAAATACATCAAAAAGTTCACCATCACAACCAAGTAGGATTTATTCCATGGATGCAAGGAAGGTTTAATATTTGTAAATCAATCAATGTGATACACCACATTAACAAAAGGAAGGAAGAATAAAAACCACATGATCATCTCATTAGATGCTGAAAAAGCATTTGACAATAGTCAACATTCATTCATGATAAAACCTCTCAACAAAATGGGTATAGAGGAACATACCTCAACATAATAAAGGGCATATACAACAAACCCACAGCTAATATACTCAATGGTGAAAAGCTGCAAGCTTTTCCTCTAAGATGAGGAACAAGACCAGGATACCCACTTATACCACTTTTATTCAACATAGTACTGGAGGTCCTAGCTACAACAATAACACAAGGAAAATAGATAAAAGGCATCTAAATTGATAAGGAGGAAGTAAAACTGTCACTATTTGCAGATGACACAATACTGTATATAGAAAATACTAAAGACTCCCCCCAAAATACTATTAGAACTACTAACTAGATTCAGCAAAGTTGCAGGATGCAAAATCAATATACAGAAATCTGTTGCAATTTTATATACTAAAAAGGAACTAGCAGAAAAAGAAATCAAGGTAACAATTACATTTACAATTGCATCAAAAAGAATAACATTCTTGGGAATAAATCAAACCAAGAGGTGAAAGACCTGTACTCTGAAAGCTGTAAGACTCTCATGAAAAAAAAGGAAGAAGACACAAATAAATGAAAATCTATCCCAGGCTCATGGATAAGAAGAATTAATATTGTCAAAATGGCCATCCAGCCCAAAGCAATTTACAGATTCAGTGCAATCCCCATCAAAATACCAATGGCATTTTCCAATGAACTAGAGCAAAGAATCCTAAAATTTACATGGAACCACAAAATACCCCGAATAGTCAAAGCAATCTTGAGAAATTAGAACAAAGCTTGGGTATCACACTTCCTGACTTTAAGCTACACTACAAAGCTACAGTAATAAAAACAGTATGGTACTAGCACAAGAACAGGCACACAGATCAATGGAACAGACTAGACAGCCCAGAAATAAACCCACACTTATATGGTCAATTAATATATGACAAAAGAACATACAATGGGAAAAAGACAGTCTCTTCAATAAATGGTGTTGGGAGAACTGGACAGCTACATGCAAGAGAATGAAACTGAATCTCTCCTTAACACCATACATAAAAGTAAACTAAATGGATCAAAAACCTAAATATATGACATGAAACCATACAGCTCTTTGAAGAAAACATAGGCAGAAATCTCTTGAACATAAATATAAGCAATTTTTTCTGGACATGTCTTCCTGGGCAAAGGAAACAAAAACAAAAATTAACAAGTGGGACTACATCAAACTAAAAAGCTCTGTACAGCAAAGGACACCATCAGCAAAACAAAAAGCAACCTGCAGTATGGGAGACTACAGTTGCAAATGATATATCTGATAAGGGATTAACATCCAAAATAGATAAACAACTCATACAACACAATACCAAAAAACCAAATAACCCAATTTAAAAAATGGGCAGAGGACCTAAACAGACATTTTTCCAAAGAAGAAATTCAGATGGCTAACAGGCACATGAAAAGATGCTCCACATCATTAATTATCAGGGAAATGTGAAACAAAACCACAATGAGGTATTACCTTACACGAGTCAGAATAGCTACTATCCAAAAGAGAAGAAGTAACAAGTGTTAGTAAAAAGAGAACCCTCTTACACTATGGGAGGGAATGTAAAGTGTTACAGCCACTGTGGAAAGCAGTATGGAACATCTTCGGAAAACTAAAAATAGAGATACCATACAACCAAGTCATTTCACTTTTAGGAATTTACCTGAAGAAAACAAAATCTCTGATTTGAAAAGATACAGGAACCCCTATCTTTATTGCTGCATTATTTACAATAGCCAAGATACAGAAGCAACCAAAGTGTTCATCAATAGTGAATGGATAAAGAAGATGTGGTACATATGCAAAATGAAATATTATTCGGACATAAGAAAGAAAGAAATACTGCCATTTGCAACAACATGGATGGACCTAGAGGGTATTCTGCTGAGTGAAATAAGCCAGGTGGAGAAAGATAAATACCATATGATTTCACTTCTTTGTGGAATATAAAAACAAAATAGAACAAAATAGCAATAGGCTCATAGACACTGAGAAGTGACTGGCAGTTACCATGTGGGAGGGGGTTGGGTGGGTCGATGAAATAGGTGAAAGGCATAAAAAGGCACAAAATCTCAATCATAATATAAGTTGGTCACAGGGATGGAAGTGCAGCATAGAGAATATAGTTATGTAACATCAATAGTCAATAGTTCTGTGACATCTTTCTATGTTGACAGATAGTAATTAGTTGGGGTGAGCATTTAATAATGTATATAACTGTTGAATCACTATGTTATATACCTGAAACCAATATAATATTTTATATCAAATATATTAAAAATATGAAAAAATAAAAAATAACAATAAATCCTCAGATCTTCAATACAGAGATTTCCTGGCTTCTCTTGAAAAACCTGCCAGATAGGGCAGCCCTCAGTTCATATCCTCACATGGCAACAAATCAGCTAAAGCCATACACTTCCTACTTGTGCCCTCATGCCCACAACTTAGCAGCGCCCCTCATACTGAGGATTCAGTAGACATTTATCACCTTGCACCGGCATGCTTCAGTCATTTACAGTACCTGCCCATTCCCTGTAGTATTTGAGTTTGCCAGTCCTGCCATTTCCATTCCTAAAAAATGGCTGACTGACTTTACAAGAGGGCTGTGGTTGAATGAAAGGTCCCCTCTTCTTTAGAGTACAACATTCATGGTGTCAGAGAGCAGTGAGGTCAATGGAGAAATGAGAAAGTGATGATAATAAATGAAGGATGAAAAATCACAAAACTACTTCTTTCCCAGTCTCCTTGAAGAGCTAGTGACAGACCTACCAAACTGATGTCAGCTACTTGTCCTGTGCAGTCAGCTCGCCCAGCTCCAATGTGGTAGCCACTGAAGTTCTGAAACAGGGGAGGTTCTGGCGTGGTAGTTGCTGGAGATGACTGGGTGGTTGTAGAGCCCTGGGTGCGCATGGAGCTTTGAGGGGCTGTGGAGCCCGGAGGGGCTGGAGGGGCTGTGGAGTCCGGAGGGGCCGGAGGGCTCTGTGTGGCTGAAGAACCTAAATCTAAAACCAGAATAAGATACTTAAGAAACAACACATCAGTCCACTTATTTGCTGTCATCGATTAGAACCCAAAGGTTCAGGAAAAATTTTTCTACATTCTCTTATATTTAAGACACATATATATATGCTGAGAACCATATATAAGATATTCATGTGGTGAGAACCATCTCAGGAAATTGTTTTCTATCATAATCCTAAGGAGGTTCTTTTTCTTGAATTGGAGATGATTCAGCCCAATAATCAAGGCCTCTGTTAAATGTCCCTCAACCTCTCATCACAGCCATTCCCTTGTCAGACTCGTTGCCCTTCCTTCACGCCCTGCGCTTCTACTCCAGGCAAACAAATGAGGTGGCAGGTTCCTGGCACACAACCTACTAAAGCCAGCCTCTGGACACTTGTTCCTATCACCCTCTGCATCCAGAGACCTCACTCGTTTCCATTCCACCATCAATCTCCACAACCCCTTCAGAGTTTTTTCATTTCCATCACACCCAGATCAGCTCAAACCCTCATCTCCAGGGTGCCATCCCTGCTGTCTCTGCCCCGCTGAGATCCTCCTCAACCTTCTAAAGACTTTCATGCTTAATGTAACCTAGATCACTGTATACTTGTTGACATAGTTACACCTTATTTTAATTATTCTCCTTTCACCACATATGTATGTTTATAAACCCACATATATTCTATATTAATATCTCTCACACATGCGCGCACACACACATATACACACACACAAATATCAAGGAAGGTGGGATGGCATAAAGACTAAGAGGGCAGGTGCCAGAAATAAACAGCCTGGGTTTGAAAACTGACTCTTCTACTTGTTGGCTGAACAAATTACTTAACCTATTTCATCCCAATTTTTTTTCATTCATAAAATGGAGATAATAATAATACACTACTTCCTAGGGTTGTTTTAAACAATAAATATGTTAGTATATATTAAAAATTTAGAACAATGACTGGCATATAACTTTGTTTTTATTTACATATTTAGATTATCTCACATACTCCATGTATGTGTTTGTTTCCACCCCAAACAACAGCCAGGACGTGCCCAGGCAACAATGTCAATATCACAAGACATTTGAGGGTCACAAAGTACTTGGCAAGAGATGGACAGCTAACTCCTTCTGGGATCCTAGAATTTTGGAGTTCAAGAAAACTCAGAGATCACCTAGTCCACTCTCCGCAGTTTTATATATAAGAAAACTGAAATCCAGACCCATGATTTCACTGAGATTTCAGGGAGA
The DNA here is from genome assembly GCA_032199065.1 of Smutsia gigantea. Taxonomy (NCBI): domain Eukaryota; kingdom Metazoa; phylum Chordata; class Mammalia; order Pholidota; family Manidae; genus Smutsia; species Smutsia gigantea. The sequence continues at coordinate 9,374 of JAVSCE010010688.1, read as the reverse complement.
GCTTACAATGAATCAAAGCCCTGCCCAGATCCTCCAACTCAAGTCAGATGCTATTCCATCCACATTCTAACTAGCCGTCATTAGAATTCATGTTGTCTCATCCCCACGCCCACATTTTCTATAAAACATCAAATACCGCGGGGAAGCAGCACCTCTGTTATTGCCTCGTTTATACCAGCAGAGGAACATGGTGCCAATCAAAGCCAAACCTGGTCACATAGCCAAGGGCAGGTTGTCTGTGATCGCAGGGTCTTGGGTTCCCCATCTGCAAAATGGTGCTAAGGCTAGCACCTACCTTTACAGAAGTTTTGTGAGAATTGAATGAGAAAAATATGTAGGCTCCTGACTACAGTGCTTGACACAAAGTAACTATTCAATAAACAGCAACTTCTACTATGAAAATAAGTACTATAATTATTGATAACCAACCTGAGTCTCAGCCTTCAAATTCTCTATTTTTAAGACTAAAACTAAGTAAGTCAGTCCTACAGATCCTTTCATTGCCAGCAGCCCAAGATCCTGCTTTGCCCTCTGCTGACACAGAGGATCTTTGTTCCTCTGTGTTTGCAGGAAATGAAAAGCACAGGAACATGGTAGAGAATACACTGGAAAAGAGGAAAGGCCACAGAAAAAAACTGAGGTGTAAAACACCTTCTCCATTTGGCCAAAGGCCAGTTCTTCCCTTTACTTTGATCAAATCATTTAATCCCCACCTGCCTTCTTGGTTATCAGGTGTGTAACCCATCTACCAAAGTAGAGGCTCCATCAGAGGCCCATGGGTCCAATATTGCTTGTAAATGTAGCCTAGATAGTTTCCAAAAGCTAAATTAATTGCCAGTATCAAAGCAAAATCAGGAGATGCCTACATTTCCCAATTTCCAGCTTCTCTTATAAACTTAGAAGATCTGAGTCCATGTGACACCATGACAACAAACAACTTGCCCTCAGGAGGGGCTGTGGACCCCCTTCACTGCCTCCCCACTACACCTTATTTACAGAACTTGATTGGCCCTTGTAAGGACTTGAGTTCAAGACTCCCTTTTTGAAGCTTTGTGCAGGCTAATAGATATTCAGTGGGTCTTTCATTCTTTTCGTGCCTCCAGGAGACGATGGTGCCCAGAAAGAGGCTAAGGGCAGAAGCTCGCATTACAGGGCCTTGAGGAATCCTGAACTGTGCTTAGATCAGTGGAAAACTGAGAGACAAGTAAGTGCATGTCAGAATGCCTGTCAACTGGCTCTGTGGGGGCAAAGGTAAACATGATAAAAATTGCTATCAATGCTGAAAGGTCAATTAATGTAAAAGTTGATGGCCACCCCAGGCTGCTTAAATACACATTGAACTATTATCAGCATTATCAGCAAACAGTTTCTTGCGTTAGCATACCCAGTAATCAAGAAATTTCCTGCAGGCTAGGAATAGCATCAAGACAGCCCAAGACACTTGCCTTTGTGATTCTCAATGGTCCCACTGGTGATAAACAAGAGGCTGAGAAGGGCCACTGTGATGGCAGTCATCAACACAAGGAGGAAAATCAGGAATATCTCCAACGTGGAGAAGGTACGTTTAGCCATCTCTCCTGAGGAAAGTCAGAAATGGAAGAAGAAATATGGAAGAGGCAGAAAAAGATAGGACTACAAATTAAAATGCATATGCTCTGAGCTGCTTGAGGTTAAGATGTCTCAGCTCTTTCATATGAGTAAATTATATCATGGATGGCAAGGACAAGCATACACGGCACTAGTTCCATGTCCCAAGCCTGTAGCAGACAAGACCAATCAACTACAGCCCTCATGGATAAGCTCAGATTGGGTTTACAAATCCTTCTCAGCACAGTACTCATCCTGAAAGCCACCACCCATCATTTGGCATTAGCAACTCAGCTAAAATCTATTTGTATTCCTTGGTTACATCATACTGCTTTCATTTATGATGATCATGTTTTTTGTATATAGGTCTAGGTTGGAGCACTTCTGTCAACAGGGATGATTGATGTACCCCACACTGCTTGTACTTGTAAGATGGTTGGCTGGAGTTAGGGTTGTACTATTATGGACTAAATAATATTATTCTATCTACATGGAGGTGAAACACACAACTTTGGCCTTTAAACTCCATCTTCTAACTTCAATAACTATGTGATGAGAAAATGGCAAGGAAAAGGAAGTTGGCATCTCTGATTTCAAGCCAGGCATTAGTAAAACTTCCCTCTTCTGTGAACAAAAGGATCCTATACATTTTGCAAACCGTGTATCACAGGATGAGGAAAAAGATAATGCCTGTGTTTTGCAAAAACAGAAAATGTCCTTATAGATTCCTTAAGATATTTTAGGAGTAGAATTCATCATCACCATGACAGACTATAGAAGCTAAAAATCCATATCACGTAGCAGGAGAAAGAATAATACGGTGATTAAAAACTGGATTCTGAAGTCTGACTCCAGAGTTCAAATCTCCCTTGTGTCACTTATTGGGTGACCTTGCGAAATCCTCCCCAACACTGAACCTCAGGTCCCCATCTATAAATAGGGATATGATGATAATAATAATATTAGTACCTATCTCACAGTTCTTATAAAATGAGATGATGCAATAATTCTTTTGTTCCATGGAATATAATTAGTTCTCACAATGTTACCATGTATCGTTAGGTTCCAAAATGGTAAAGACTCTGTGCTCTTCAATGTCCTCAAAGGGAGTTTATATGAGGCTAGTATTAAAGGATTATTAGAATCACAGGTAGGAATTTCAAAGCCCATTTTCCTAACTTATGCTTTAGGAAGCCAGAGCAGTGAGATGGGATCAGGGTCCCAAGAGCTGCCACCAAAATGGGTAAAATGTAAGATACTGCTACCCCAAAAGTTGCAAATTGTCAATAAACAGATGTGTTTCTTGTGGCCCAATTTTTTTTCAATTTGACTTAATTGACAAGATAAAAGGTAGAACTCACAGTTTATCTGCAAAAATAGAGTCCACATTTACAAATCTGAAACTTTTTCCTTTAAAATATTTCATAAAATATGGCAATAGTGAATTAGCATTCCCATACGCCAAAAATTTCATAAGACTTAGTAGTTACTGTTCCATTTAGAAAGGGCATACAATCTCTAAACTGCCACAAGCCCTTCCCAGTGGATCTTACCTAAGTCACTACCTGGTCTTTGTAGTTATTTCATTTTGCAATCCCTGGACTAGAAGTTAAAAAACAATCTAACAGTAAATAATTCTGATGTAGGGCTGAACTGAGAGTAGACACTGACACAGGAACATCTCCCCAGATTTCCTGGCTATTGGCAGGCTTTCCTCATCCATTGATCACCACCAGAATTGCCTTCACCCCTCTAGCAGGGTGAATTTCAAATTTAAGGCAAATAAATTAGTTCTGTATCATAGCCCCAACTTTGACTCTCAGCCTCCAGGAGTCAGGAAACACATCTGAGACATGCCTCCGAAACTTTGGTAACGCACAGAGGTTTTCTAGTCATTGGATGCTGTTTCAGTAGCAAACTTCAAACCCACTCTACCTTGTTCTTGTTGAAACCTTTGGTTTCTACGAGGCTTCCTACGAGCTGAGATGGCTTCTGCACAAAGACAATTAAAAATAGATGATTGACAGCTGGGCCTCCCAACCCCAGAGCATCTACATGCAGATTATGCCAAAGTGGCCACATGGGCGGAGCCAGTGTAACGAACAGACATAGTTCAAAATCATACTTTTTTTTGGCTAGTTTTGTTCTACTGAGCTAATCACCACTGGCCTTCTACACAATTCAACAACCACACTGGATTTAACATTAGTTTCCAGCTCTTGGATTTCAATCATGTTCCTCGAGAGTTTAACTCTGTTGAGTTACAAGAATTACTACCAGCATATTACTGTTCTTTTCTAAAGAGTGAGCACTATTTATTTTTCATCGATGAGTAAAATCTGAATTTAAATGTTTAAGCAAATATCTTGTCTGCCTTCATAGTGCAAATACACCTTGGAGGGCTGAGCCAATGATGAGAACTTGATGGGTTCTACATTTCCTAATGGTTCCCACTTAACCTAGCGTAATGCTACAAGTTAAACAATGAGGCGCTCATGCCACAATAGCAAGCCACTTGCCACATCTTTATTTAGGTCCCTCTTTTTCAAGGCTGTGAGACTCAGAAGCAATAATTTGGCAAAATGGGTTTCCAAAGCTAAGGGCATGGAATGAAGCCTTAGCATTTCATCAAGATCTCTCAGATAATGGGATGATTAAAAATGCCTCCTTCTCAGAGAAAACACAGATATTCTTACCTGGTTCAACCACTCAAAAGGAATTTTGCATTGCTGGAGAACAAATGAAGGTCCAGAGTCTTGTTTCCTTTCCCCTGGCTGGTGGCTAAGACTTCTCAGCACTTTCTGAAACCTACAGAGGAGATTTTCACAGTCATGTCTAGGAGAGTTAGAGTTCTCATTAGCATAGCTTTCTGGGCTTGGTACAAGGGTGAGATTAAAGTGTATTGATAACAAAAGGCGTATAAGCAAAACTTCCCCTGGGACAGCTTGATACTGAGGTAGAAATTGGAGAAGGCCAGTTGGACTGAAGGTCATTTCAGCCTTTATGCAACTCTTCCAGCATGCCAAGCTCTGTGCAAATGTGTACAACCTGAATCACACACACACACATACACACACACAAAAGCACCTGCTTTATTTACCTATTTACCACTGGTTACTCATCCAGAATTCAAGAGGGAATATGATATGCTGGACATTAGTGTAGGCTGTGGGTCCCCCTGGACAATATTTACACCAATTTCAGAAAAGAAAGGTTATTTTAATTCTTACATCCTCATGTGTATAAAAGAATGCAACATTTTAGATGAGCTAGGAACGTGACTAATAAATATACAACAGGGCAAGAATGCTATGCCAACATTACAAATTGTATTGAAGGGCATAATTTCATGACATGAAAAGGTTACTAAATATTAAGTTATTTTAAGTTTACAAAACATTATCATCCCATTTTTGTAAAGTATATATAATTTATACATGTATGGTTATAAAGACTGTAAGAAAGTACAGCAAAAGATTAAGAATAATTACCTGATAAGATTATGGGTGAGTTTTGTTTTCACCCTTTTGACTCTTGGTATTTCCACAATAGCCATGTAGCTTTTTTGCAATGAGGAAAATAAAATGTTTTACCTCCTTGTTAGGGGGCCATTGTTTATTTTCCTCGGATCTTGTCCTCGCAGCAAACAAAGAATTGAAGGGCAGAGACACAGTAGTGAAGCAGAGTAAAAGCTTTATATAAAGTCACTGCGCTTAAAGAGAGAGAAAGTGAGGGCGACATCAGAGGAGAGACACGCCTGAAAGGTTGGGGAAGTTTTATTTAAGGCTACACACTTAAAGAGTGCCAGCGACCTTAGAGAGAGGTGCATCCTGAAAGGGTGGGGGCTCCCCCTTTTAAGAATTTTTCCGGAATGTGACAAAGGGCTATGTGGACTTGTGAAGTGGTTTCAAGATGTTTATCTTTGATGAGAGACATTCCGTCTCTTTTATTATCAGTCCTCCAGGTAATTCTGCAAAATTAGCTTAACACAAGAAATTTACCTATCCTGTTCCTCCCAGGATAGCAGCTTCCCTTTGGGAACATATCAATCAAGACTGTCTGCCCTGCTCCCAAGGTGGGCTGAGTTATTGTCTGCTAAAGAATGTTAAGAATCTTACTTCTTAACTTCCTGGGTTTTAAAAGCAATCTTAGCTTTAAGATAGAACCTTTCCTGTTTTTACTATGCTGTTTATAGCTGGGCTTGTTTGCTAAATTAATAGGGATGCTTGTTTCCGGCTACTTGATTAGGGACTGGAGGAGGAAAAAACACCGTGTAGGTTAAGCTAAAGAATAAGCTGGGCCTTTTACGAGGCTAAAGTACATCTTAAAAGGCATGATCTAATTGACACAATGAAGACACGGGCTGTGCTCAGATACTTCTCTTTATTTGGACATTCCTAGTTATTCCTGGCCTTTGGCACTTCAACTGATGAACTTATTAACTCTGTGAGTCTTTTCTGGCTTTATCGTTTTAACTGGTTAATGCTTTGAGTCCCTTTTAGTGGGCTTTACTGGCCTGCATTCTCTCTCCACCCCACTCATTTCTATTCTTATGCTAACATTGTCTTGGAGAATGTGTACTGTAAAACAGCATGTAGTTAAACAATGGCCCACCAGAGACAGAGGAAGAAATAGGCCAAAACTCTTCTTTTTTCCTAGTAAATCCATACTATCTGGGAAGCAGTTTGAAGGCCAGAGGCCTCTTATTTCCTCACAGAGTTTTGAGAGAGACCAGTCCCCAAAGTTCCAGTGGAAATATTAGAAATAGGAGAGCCTTCAGATAGGGCATTTAGTAATGTATCTTGGCTACATCTCTGCTAAAAAACAGAGGTAAGCAAGTTAAGTTATGGTTTTGTTAGGCAGGAAAATAGATATGAGTAGGGTGGAAAGAGAAAAAGGCCAGGAAAGTCCACTAAAAAGACCCAGAGCTAAATCTCTCTCAGAGACTCAGAGTTTAATCTAATCAATTAAAACTCGAAAAGCTAGGAATAACTTAGCCTAGAATGTTTGAATGTTCCCCGGATAAAGGAAGGTACCTCAGCATAGCCCATGTCTTTATTGTGTTAAGCATGCAGGCTCATCTGTGAACAACATAGTAAAAGGCAGGAAGGATTCCATCTTAAAGATTGCATTTTAATACACAGGAAATTGAAAAGTAAGATTCTTAACTTACTCTTTACCAAACAAACAATAACTCAGCCCACCTTGGGAGCTGGGCAGGCAACCTTGTTTGAATGCTCCCAGATCAAGAAACCAGTATTCCAGGAAGAAATCAGAGCAGGAAGTTCCTTGTTTAAGTTAATTCTAAGTATTCAAAGACCACTTAACAAGTCTGCACCCCCAGCCCTTGGTCACATTCCTAAAGAATCCTTAAAAGGGGGAACCCACAAGCTTTTGGGGTGCTCCTCTTTCTGAGGTCGCCCACACTTTCCAAATGTGCAACCTTTTTATCTTAAACTTTCTCTGTCCAAACCTTTCAGGGAGCCTCACTTCACTGAGGTGGTTTGTACTTTTTCTCTCCTTAAGTAACTTTAAATAAAACTTTTACTCTGCTTCACTACTGTGTCTCTGCCCTTCAATTCTTTGTTGCAGCGGGGACAAGGACAGAGGAAAACACACAATGCTCTCCCAACAGTGTTAAACACGGTTTTCCTTTCTTTGTGCATTAATGTTAGAATTCTTTGGTAATGGAGACCAAATCTAGCTCACTTAAGGCAGGGGCATAAAGAGAGAGAAGTGAATTCACTGGAAGGCAGCAAAAGAAGTTGAAGATGCAGGCCCAGGAAAGCTAGGGATGGGGCAGCTCTGCAGTAGTTCTCCAAGTAAAAGCAGCCGATACCGGCCAGCAACCTGCCATCAGTCTCCTCCTCCTATCCTTCTCCCTTGCAGGGGGGAGGGGAAAGAAGGGGGGGTGGAGGGGGTGGGGAGCTCTAAGGTCCCCCACGTTCTCTCCCAGACCTCTCTAGCCACGTTCCTTCCATAAAAGGAGCCATGCCATGCTCATTCACTCTGGGACTTGGTAGGTGACCACAGTCTAGTCAGATAAGACCATTTCAACCAGTGTCCTCGCCAGCGAGGGCTTCTTAAGACGTGGGAGACCTCGGGGGAGCCGCGACTACCTATGAAATGGGATGAGACAAAATGACACGGAGAGCCTGCAGTTTTTTGTCAAGCTCTACTTTATTAACAGAAAAGGCAAGGAATATATAGCATTTGAAGGGGCGTGGTAGGGAGTAGCTTTTTCTGGTTGGTTGCCCATTATGATAATGAGGTAGCTTCCAAAGTCCAATCACACACCGAGTTGTGCACATGCTCAGTAGTCTTTGACGTAAGCAACGGACCTGGTTGAGGACTTAGCGGGAAGCTGTGGCGGGAAACTGACCAAGAAGAAGTAAACAACAAGATGGAGTCCTTTTGTTCTTATGCTCTAGCAGAGAGGAGAAAGGAAAGGAAGGGTGAGTACAGGTTTGTGGTTAGTATAGAAGGTGGAGGAGCTCTCACAACATGGTGTCACAGATGACAACGGCCCCTGACAGTTCCCCCTTACTTTTATATTTTGAGGGGCGGAAACTGAGGCCGGTCTTAGGCTGCGTGTGGCTGCAGCGGGCAGGCTTTGTGTGCATCGCAGGATTCGGGCTTTCGGAAAAATGTCTGTCTTAGGTTGTCCAGCAGAGGTACAATGCTTACCCGTCATGGAGGAACTTAAGCAGCTAAGGCTTAGTCTCTGTCTTAGGTTGCTATTGTACTTGCTAGATCTTACCCGTCTCTGACGACTTTTCCAGCACTGAAAGCCAAATCTGCGCAGAAGAATCAAGGGTTTCTACGCTGGTACACAGGCTTTGTAACACAATATTCCCGTCATGGGCTCTCAGAATCCAGATGCTTTAGGGCCACTCGGTAGGTTCTAGCGTCTCAAAAGACAGGGGTGTCATTTGGGCAGATACCATTGTAGTCATCTAGCCCCCGCTCGGTGAGGTCTAAGCGATGATAGTGGACCTGGATAGGCTTGGTTCGTAGATCATCTATTTGATCCTTTACGAACTGTGTGAGCTTCCGTAGGGCCCAAGGGCCAAATGAAATAAGCAGAAGGAGTCCAAGTAAGGGGCCAAGAATAGAGGGGAGTAAGGTGGTTAGAAAGGGAGAGGTGGAGAACCAGTTTTTATACCAATTTTCATTTTGTTCTCTTTCTTTTTTGCGTTTTTCTAAGCTTTCTTTGACTTTTCTCATACTATCTTCTACTATACCTGTCTTATCTGCGTAAAAGCAGCATTCTTCTTTGAGAGCGGCACAGAGGCCTCCCTGTTGGAGGAGGAGGAGATCCAAACCGCGCCTATTTTGAAGAACTACCTCAGCTAGTGACTGGAGTGATTCAGTGAGTGCTGTAATGCCTTTTTGAATCTCAGTTAAATCTGCATCTATGGCTGCAGCGAGTCTATTGTACTGTTGGTCAGAAACAACAAGGGAGGCGATGCCTGTTCCAGTGCCCACAGCACCAAGGCCAATGACAAGGGCCAGGGTGGCGGCAGCGATAGGTTCTCTTTTGACTCGACGGCTGGAATCTTCACGTAGGAAAGGGAAGAATTGATCTGCTGAGTAGATGTCAATCCTAGGGATTAATTGAACTAGAACACAAAAATCATGGTGAGTAGATAATGTATGGACAGAAATATGGGTGGTTAGGCCAGTGGCACAGGCAAAATATGTCCCATTAGGAGCAGGTATATAAAGGTCATAGGGAGAGGGAGTGAAGGTTTGATTGCATAACGGCATGATTTCCTGGGGTGGGT
>JAVSCE010010687.1:0-75509 GCA_032199065.1 Smutsia gigantea | reverse complement strand
GGCAGAAATCTCCTCCCAACACTATATTTATCTACGAAAACACAGCAAATACATCTATTCCTAAAAGAGAGACGAGAATACACAGGAAAGCGCACAGCGTGCAGCTACATCCGAGAGGACTCCGCACCCCAAGAGGCGGTCTTAAAGAGCCCAGCTGACATACGTGCCAACTACCACTGACCAATTCTATAGCCATGAAAAGACAGAGGAATATGGTTCAGACCAAAATCAACTAGACAACCCCAGAGAGGGAGTCTGAAGGGATGGAAATGCACAGTCTTCCTGAAAAAGAATTCAGAATAAAAGTCATAACCATGCTGATGGACCTAGGGAGAAATGTGCAAGAGCTGAGGGAGGAAGTGAGGGAACTGAGGAAAGACAAGGCAGAAATCAGACAAGCGCGATCGACGGGCTTAACAGCAGAATGGATGAGATGCAAGAGACTGTTAATGGAATAGAAATCAGAGAACAGGAATACAGAGCAGCTAAGGCAGAGAGAGATAAAAGGATCTCTAGGAATGAAAAAATATTAAGAGAACTGTGTGACCAATCCAAACGGAACAATATTCGCATTATAGGAGTACCAGAGGAAGAAGAGAGAGAAAAAGGGATTGAAAGTGTCTTTGAAGAAATAATTGCTGAAAACATTCCCTCGCTGGGGAAGGAAATAGTCTAGCAGTCCACAGAAGCCCACAGATCTCCCAACACAAGGGACCCAAGGAAGACAACACCAAGACACATAATAATTAAGATGGCAAAGATCAAAGATAAACACACAGTATTAAAGGCAGCTAGAGAGAGAAAAAAGATCACCTACAAAGGAAAACCCATCAGACTATCATCAGACTTCTCAACAGAAACCTTACAGGCCAGAAGAGAATGGCATGATATATTTAACGTAATGAAACAGAAGGGCCTCGAACCAAGAATATTGTATCCAGCACGATTATCATTTAAATATGATGGAGGGATTAAACAATTTCCAGAAAAAAGAAAGTTGAGAGAGTTTGCCTCTCATAAACCACCACTACAGGATATCTTAAATGGACTGCTCTACATGGAAGCACACCTAAGGCTAAAAAGATGTCACCAGAGAAAATAAAATCATAGCAAAGAAAGCAGACCATTCAAATACTAACTAAAAGCAAAGAGTAAAACACCTATTATAGAAAGAATGTAGGAGGAGGAATAAGAAGGGAGAGAAATAAAGAAACATCAGGCAGTGTTTACAATAACTTAACAAGAAAGGTAAGTTAGATTGTTAGATAGTAAAGAAGCAACCCTTGAACCCTTGGTAACGACGAATCTAAAGCCAGCAATGGCAATAAGTACTTATCTATCAATAATCACCCTAAATGTAAATGGACTGAATGCACCAATCAAAAGACACAGAGTAACAGAATGGATAAAAAAGCAAGACCCATCTATATGCTGCCTAAAAGAAACTCACCTCAACTGCATAGATATTCACAGACTAAAAGTGAAGGGATGGAAAAAGATATTTCATGCAAACAACAAAGAAAAAAGCAGGTGTTGCAGTACTTGTATCAGACAAAATAGACTTCAAAACGAAGAAAGTAGCAAGAGATAAAGAAGGACATTACATAATGATAAAGGGGTCAGTCCAACAAGAAGATATAACCATTATAAATATATATGCACCCAACACAGGAGCGCCAGCATATGTGAGACAAATACTAACAGAATTAAAGGAGGAAATAGACAGCAATGCATTCATCTTAGGAGACTTCAACACACCACTCACTCCAGAGGACAGATCAACCAGACAGAAAATAAGTAAAGACACAGAGGCACTGAACAACACACTAGAACAGATGGACCTAACAGACATCTACAGAACTCTACACCCCAAAAGCAACAGGATACACATTCTTCTCAAGTGCACATGGAACATTTTCCAGAATAGACCACATACTAGGCCACAAAAAGAACCTCAGTAATTTCAAAAATATTGAAATCCTACCAACCAACTTCTCAGATCACCAAGGTATGAAACTAGAAATAAATTTTAGAAAGAAATCAAAAAGGCTCACAAATACATGGAGACTTAACAACATTCTCCTAATTAATCAATGGGTTAAGGACCAAATCAAAACAGAAATCAAAGAATATATGCAAACTAATGACAACAACAACACAAAGCCACAACTTCTGTGGGACACAGCAAAGGCAGGTCTAAGAGGAAATTATATTGCAATCCAGGCCTATTTAAAGAAGGAAGAACATTCCCAAATGAATAGTCTAAAGACACAATTACTGAAATTCAAAAAAGAAGAACAAATGAGGCCCAAAGTCACCAGAAGGAGGGACATAATAAAGATTAGAGAAGAAATAAATAAAATTGAGAAGAATAAAACAATAGAAAAAATCAATGAAAACAAGACCTGGTTCTTTGAAAAAATAAACAAAATAGATAAACCCCTAGCCAGACTCATTAAGAGAAAAAGAGAATCTACACACATAAACACAATCAGAAATGAGAAAGGAAAAATCACGACGGACCCCACAGAAATACAAAGAATCATAAGAGAATATTATGAGAATCTATATGCTAACAAGCTGGAAAACATAGAAGAAATGGACAACTTCTTAGAAAAATACAACCTCCAAGACTGACCAAGCAAGAAACAGAAAAACTAAACAGACCAATCACCAGCAACGAAATTGAATCGGTAATCAAAAAACTACCCAAGAACAAAACCCCCGGACCTGATGGATTCACCTCTGAATTCTACCAGACATATAGAGAAGAAATAACACCATTCTCCTTAAAGTTTTCCAAAAAATAGAAGAGGAGGGAATACTTCCAAACTCATTCTATGAAGCCAGCATCACTCTAATACCAAAACCGGGCAAAGACCTCACCAAAAAAGAAAATTACAGACCAATATCCCTGATGAACGTAGATGCAAAAATACTCAACAAAATATTAGCAAACCGAATTCAAAAATACATCAAGAGGATCATACACCATGATCAAGTGGGATTCATCCCAGGGATGCAAGGATGGTACAACATTCGAAAATCCATCAACATCATCCACCACATCAACAAAAAGAAGAACAAAACCACATGATCATCTCCATAGATGCTGAAAAAGCATTTGACAAAATTCAGCATCCATTCCTGATTAAAACTCTCAACAAAATGGGTATAGACGGCAAGTACCTCAACATCATAAAGGCTGTATATGACAAACCCACAGCTAACATCATACTTAACGGTGAGACGCTGAAAGCTTTTCATCTAAGATCGGGAACAAGACAAGGATGCCCACTCTCCACTGTTATTCAACATAGTACTGGAGGTCCTAGCCACAGCAATCAGACAAAACAAAGACATACAAGGCATCCAGATTGGTAAAGAAGAAGTCAAATTGTCACTATTTGCAGATGACATGATACTGTACATAAAAAACCCTAAAGACTCCATTCCAAAACTACTAGAACTAATATCTGAATTCAGCAAAGTTGCAGGATACAAAATTAACACACAGAAATCTGTTGCTTTCCTATACACTAATGATGAACTAACAGAAAGAGAAATCAGAAAAACAATTCCATTCACAATTGCATCAAAAAGAATAAAATACCTAGGAATAAACCTAACGAAGGAAGTGAAAGACCTGTACTCTGAAAACTACAAGACACTCCTAAGAGAAATTAAAGAGGACACTAACAAATGGAAATGCATCCCATGCTCTTGGCTAGGAAGAATAAATATTGTCAAAATGGCTATACTACCTAAAGCAATCTACAGATTCAATGCAATCCCTATCAAACTACCAACAGCTTTCTTCAATGAACTGGAACAAATAATTCTAAAATTCATATGGAACCACAAAAGACCCCGAATAGCCAAAGCAATCCTGAGAAGGAGGAATAAAACACGGGGAATCTTGCTCCCTGACTTCAAGCTCTACTACAAAGCCACAGTAATCAAGACAATTTGCTATTTGCACAAAAACAGACCCACAGACCAGTGGAATAGAGTAGAAAATCCAAACATTAACCCAAACATATACAGTCAATTAATATTTGATAAAGGAGCCTTGGATATACAATGGGGAGATGACAGCCTCTTCAGCAGCTAGTGTTGGAAAAACTGGACAGCTACATGTAAGAGAATGAAACTGGACTACTGTCTAACCCCATACACAAAAGTAAACTCAAAATGGATCAAAAACCTGAATGTAAGTCATGAAACCATAAAACTCTTAGAAAAAAACATAGGCAAAAATCTCCTGGATGTAAACATGAGCGACTTCTTCATGAACATATCTCCCCGGGCAAGGGAAACTAAAGCAAAAATGAACAAGTCGGACTATATCAAGCTGCAAAGCTTCTGTACAGCAAAGGACACCATCAGTAGAACAAAAAGACATCCTACAGTATGGGAGAATATATTCATAAAAAACGTATCTGATAAAGGGTTGACATCCAAAATGTATAAAGAACTCATGCACCTTAACAAACAGAAAGCAAATAATCCAACTAAGAAATGGGCAGAGGACATGAATAGACACTTCTCCAAAGAAGAAATTCAGATGGCCAACAGGCACATGAAAAGATGCTCCACATCGCTAATCATCAGAGAAATGCAGATGAAAACCACAATGAGATATCACCTCACACCAGTGAGGATGGCCAACATCCAAAACACAAACAACAACAAATGTTGGCGAGGATGTGGAGAAAAAGGGAACCCTCCTACACTGCTGGTGGGAATGCAAATTAGTTCAACCATTGTGGAAAGCAGTATGGAGGTTCCTCAAAAAACTCAAAATAGAAATACCATTTGACCCAGGAATTCCACTCCTAGGAATTTACCCTAAGAATGCAGCAGTCCAGTTTGAAAAGGACAGATGCACCCTATGTTTATTGCAGCACTATTTACAATAGCCAAGAAATGGAAGCAACCTAAGTGTCCATCAGTAGATGAATGGATAAAGAAGAGGTGGTACATATACACAATGGAATATTATGCAGCCATAAGAAGAAAACAAATCCTACCATTTGCAACAACGTGGATGGAGCTAGAGGGTATTATGCTCAGTGAAATAAGCCAAGCCGAAAAAGACAAGTATCAAATGATTTCACTCATATGTGGAGTATAAAAAAAAAAAAAAAAAAACTGAAGGAACAAAACAGCAGCAGACTCACAGAACCCAAGAACTGACTAATAGTTACCAAAGGGAAAGGGACTGGGGAAAATGGGCGGGAAGGGAGGGATAAGAGGGAAAAAGGGGCATTACGATTAGCAGATGTAATGTTGGGGGGGCATGGGGAGGGCTGTACAACTCAGAGAAGACAAGTAGTGATTCCATAGCATCTCACTACGCTGATGGACAGTGACTGTAATGGGGTTGGTGGGGGGGACCTGATGAAGGGGTAGTTTAATAACCATAATATTGCACATGTAATTGTAGATTAATGATAATAAAAGAAATTCTATTAAATAAAAAGAAATAGAAAGCAGTGCATTCGTTTTTGGAGACTTCAACACACCACTCACTCCAAAGGACAGATCAACCAGACAAAGAATAACTAAAGACCCAGAGGCACTGAACAACACACTAGAACAGATGGACCTAACAGACATCTACAGAACTCTACACCCAAAAGCAACAGGATACACATTCTTCTAAAGTGCACATGGAACATTTTCCAGAATAGACCACATACTAGGCCACAAAAAGAACCTCAGTAAATTCAAAAATACTGAAATTCTACCAACCAACTTCTCAGATCACAAAGATGTAAAACTAGAAATAAATTGTAGAAAGAAAACAAAAAGGCTCACAAATACATGGAGACTTAACAACATGCTTCTAAATAATCGATGGATAAATGACCAAATTAAAACAGAAATCAAACAATATATGGAGACTAATGAAAACAGTAACACAAAGCCCCAACTTCTGTGGGACGCAGCAAAGGCAGTTCTAAGAGAAAGTATATTGCAATGCACGTCTATTTAAAGAAGTAAGAACAATTCCAAATTAATAGTCTAAAGACACAATTATTGAAATTGGAAAAAGAAGAACAAATGAGGCCCAAAGTCACCAGAAGAAGGGAAATAATAAAGATCAGAGAAGAAATAAATAAAATTGAGGATAAAACAATAGAAAAAAATCAATGAAACCAAGACCTGGTTCTTTGAAAAAATAAAACTGATAAACCCCTAGCCAGACTTATTAAGAGAAAAAGGGAATCTACACACATAAACAGAATCAGAAATGAGAAAGGAAAAATCATGACAGACCTCACAGAAATACAAAGAATTATAAGAAAATACTATGAAAATCTATATGCTAACAAGCTGGAAAACCTAGAAGACATGGACAACTTCTTAGAAAAATTCAACCTTCCAAGACTGACCAAGCAAGAAACAGAAAACCTAAACAGACCAATCACCAGCAATGAAATTGAATTGGGAATCAAAAAACTACCCAAGAACAAAAACCCCGGGCCAGATGGATTCACAGCTGAATTTTATCAGACATATAGAAAAGAAATAATACCCATTCTCCTTAAAGGTTTCTATGAACTAGAAGAGGAGGGAATACTTCCAAACTCATTCTATGAAGCCAACATCACGTTAATACCAAAACCTGCCAAAGGCCTCACCAAAAAAGAAAACTACCAATTATCTCTGATGAACAAAGATGCAATAATACTCAACAAAATATTAGCAAACCGAATTCAAAAATACATCAAGAGGATCATACACCATGATCAAGTGGGATTCATCCCAGGGGTGCAAGGATGGTACAACATTCGAAAATCCATCAACATCATCCACCACATCAACAAAAAGAAGAACAAAAACCACATGATCATCTCCATAGATGCTGAAAAGCATTTGACAAAATTCAGCATCCATTCCTGATTAAAACTCTCAACAAAATGGGTATAGACAGCAAGTACCTCAACATCATAAAGGCTGTATATGACAAACCCACAGCTAACATCATACTTAACGGCGAGACGCTGAAAGCTTTTCATCTAAGATCGGGAACAAGACAGGGATGCCCACTCTCTCCACTGTTATTCAACATAGTACTGGGGGTCCTAGCCACAGCAATCAGACAAAACAAAGACATACAAGGCATCCAGATTGGTAAAGAAGAAGTCAAATTGTCACTATTTGCAGATGACATGATGGCATGATATTGTACATAAATAACCCTAAAGACTCCACTCCAAAACTACTAGAACTAATATCTGAATTCAGCAAAGTTGCAGGATACAAAATTAACACACAGAAATCTGTTGCTTTCCTATACACTAACGATGAATTAACAGAAAAGAGAAATCAGAAAAACAATTCCATTCACGATTGCATCAAAAAGAGTAAAATACCTAGGAATAAACCTAACGAAGGAAGTGAAAGACCTATACCCTGAAAACTACAAGACACTCCTAAAAGAAATTAAAGAGGACACTAACAAATGGAAATACATCCCATGCTCTTGGCTAGAAAGAATAAATATTGTCAAAATGGCCATACTACCTAAAGCAATCTACAGATTCAATGCAATCCCTATCAAACTACCAACAGCTTTCTTCAATGAACTGGATCAAATAATTCTAAAATTCATATGGAACCACAAAAGACCCCGAATAGCCAAAGCAATCCTGAGAAGGAGGAATAAAACACGGGGAATCTTGCTCCCTGACTTCAAGCTCTACTACAAAGCCACAGTAATCAAGACAATTTGCTATTTGCACAAAAACAGACCCACAGACCAGTGGAATAGAGTAGAAAATCCAAACATTAACCCAAACATATACAGTCAATTAATATTTGATAAAGGAGCCTTGGATATACAATGGGGAGATGACAGCCTCTTCAGCAGCTAGTGTTGGAAAAACTGGACAGCTACATGTAAGAGAATGAAACTGGACTACTGTCTAACCCCATACACAAAAGTAAACTCAAAATGGATCAAAAACCTGAATGTAAGTCATGAAACCATAAAACTCTTAGAAAAAAACATAGGCAAAAATCTCCTGGATGTAAACATGAGCGACTTCTTCATGAACATATCTCCCCGGGCAAGGGAAACTAAAGCAAAAATGAACAAGTCGGACTATATCAAGCTGCAAAGCTTCTGTACAGCAAAGGACACCATCAGTAGAACAAAAAGACATCCTACAGTATGGGAGAATATATTCATAAAAAACGTATCTGATAAAGGGTTGACATCCAAAATGTATAAAGAACTCATGCACCTTAACAAACAGAAAGCAAATAATCCAACTAAGAAATGGGCAGAGGACATGAATAGACACTTCTCCAAAGAAGAAATTCAGATGGCCAACAGGCACATGAAAAGATACTCCACATCGCTAATCATCAGAGAAATGCAGATTAAAACCACAATGAGATATCACCTCACACCAGTGAGGATGGCCAACATCCAAAACACAAACAACAACAAATGTTGGCGAGGATGTGGAGAAAAGGGAACCCTCCTACACTGCTGGTGGGACTGCAAATTAGTTCAACCATTGGGGAAAGCAGTATGGAGGTTCCTCAAAAAACTCAAAATAGAAATACCATTTGACCCAGGAATTCCACTCCCAGGAATTTACCCTAAGAATGCAGCAGCCCAATTTGAAAAGGACAGATGCACCCCTATGTTTATCGCAGCACTATTTACCATAGCCAAGAAATGGAAGCAACCTAAGTGTCCATCAGTAGATGAATGGATAAAGAAGGTGTGGTACATGTACACAATGGAATATTATTCAGCCATAAGAAGAAAACAAATCCTACCATTTGCAACAACATGGATGGAGCTAGAGGGTATTATGCTCAGTGAAATAAGCCAAGCAGAGAAAGACAAGTATCAAATGATTTCACTCATATGTGGAGTATAAGAACAAAGAAAAAAACAGCAGCAGACTCACAGAACCCAAGAATGGAGTAACAAGTACCAAAGGGAAAGGGACTGGGGTGGATGGGTGGGACGGGAGGGATAAGGGGGAAAAGGGGGCATTACAGTTAGCAGACGTAATGTTCGGGGGCCCGCAGAGGGCTGTGCAACTCAGAGAAGACAAGTAGTGATTCTATAGCGTCTCACTACGCTGCTGGTCAGTGACTGTAATGGGGTAGGTGGGGGGGACCTGATGAAGTGGGGAGTTTAGTAACCATAATGTTGCACATGTAACTGTAGTTTAATGATACCAAAAAAAAAGTGAAAGTACTTAGAATTATGTTCTTCAAGACAACTTTTTAAAGATGTACATACTCTGAAGGATAACCACATCTTTTTATTCTTTCTTAAATTCAGATACCTTTAAAGTGCCTGATGCTGGTTCCAGAACACTTAGCCCAGTCATTTCCATCTTCTGCAAAAGCAGAGATCCTCCTCTATGTCTAGCTCACTGCCTCTGTACCCAACTCCAATAATCCTTTGCCCTCGCAGGATGGTTCTATCTGTTTGCTCCCTCATTTCCTCACTCATCTATTCCCAGGGTAAATGGCATGGGCACTCATGATTACTCCCTGGCATACCACCTCCACAGCCTCACCACTTTCTTGCTTCATCATACCTGCTCTGCCACGAAGCTGAATGTAGCCACCTGACTGCTCCTGTTTCAAGTTCATGTCCATGCCACAAAAACTGCACGCTGCCTGGCTTGTACACTGCAGATGCCCCAGTCTCCTGCTTCTCCCACCCTCTTCATCAACTGTCACAATCTCACAGTTCCTGGAGAATTTCTTTGTTCCTGGACACAGCAGGGAAGCAATCAGAAGAGAATGTCCACAGGCCCTGTGTCTCCTCGCCAACATCTGTCCCGGCTCCATACTGCTCACTCCTCTCCTGGGTCCTTGCTACTCCTGTTGTTCCCAGCCATTGCTCCACTTTGTCAGAGATTCCTCCCTCAATGCTGGGTCCTTCTCATCCTCCTTGAAGCCTGTTGCTATTTATCCCACCATGACAAAGGCTGCTCTTGACCTCACTACACACTTCCAGCTTCTCTGCTTCCCTTTACCAGCAAGGCTCCACTCTGTCCATATACTCTCTTGAGCCCTCTCTAGTTGGTCCTTTGCTGACATGAAGGATGAATGCCCTTCCTATTGTTAAATCTTAGGGCCATTGTCGCTCTTCCCCATCCTGTCAGCATCAGTGACCCCAATATCCACGTGAGTCAGTCCCTTCCCCGCCTTGAGGCTTTGCACCACTGTGCACCTTATCAGTAGGGCATGCACTGACTGCCCTGTTTTTTCCAAACCACAGCTTTGGTCCCTAACAGAACGGGTGACTGTGTTTATCTTAGCTCTCTGTCATCTCTGCTCGGGCAGAACTCTACAGGGCACAGTTGTCCACACTGTGTTCACAAAGGTAGCTCAGACAGCTAGAATGGTCCCTGACATCCATGGGTCCTTGAGAGGTCATTGGCAAGTATGTGCTAGGTCTTCCTTTGTGCCCACATGGTGTTGGAGGGCCTCTGCTTCAGAGTTCTGTTCTCCACCCTCACTCCCGAAGTGATCTTATCCAGCCTCGTGGCTCTGTATTCCATCTGCAAACCACTAGATGCTAAATTTATGTCTCCAGGTCCCCTGACTCCATGCCCATGCTCCCAGTGCTGACTGGATGTTTCTCCTCAGCTTCTAACAGGCTTCTCCAGCTGTACCTGTTGAAACCTGAGCTCCTGACTTCCTACACCTCTTTCCATGGTTGTCCCCTTCCCAGTAAACAGCAACTGCAGCTTCCTGCTCCCCAGGCCAGAAACCCGGCTCTAGTTATCCGCAGTGCTTTCTCACACCACATCGTGTTCATCCACAAATGCTGTTCATTCCTCACAAGTTATCCCCATCTCCACTGGTCCCATTCTGGTCTGAGCTCCCAGCCTGACTGCCTGCTGCCGCCTCTGCCCTTTACCCCTGTGTCTCTGTCCAGTCCTACAATATGTGGGCCGGAGCATGGCGCCCTTCTGTTCAGAGATGCTCACTAGGCTCCCCTCTCACTCAGAGTCAAAGCCAAAGTCCTTACAGTGGCTTACAAGGGCCAATGTGGTCACCTTTCCTGCCACTCTCCCATCACTCATCTACTGTGGCTTCCCTGGCGTCTGTGCTCCGCCCTGGACCCAACAGGTACACCCCTGCCCCAGGGCCTTGGCCCCTGCCCTTCTGTCTTTTGGGAACATTCTTCCCCCAGGTATCGCATGGCTCCCTTTTTGGTCTCCTTCAAGTCTGCTCAAGTGTCACCTTCCTGGTGTGGCCCTCCCTGAAAGTTGATGCCTGCCTCTACCCAACCACTTCCCTCTCCCTAGCCTAGCTCTGGTCATCATCTGCTATACACTGTTTCACTCATTGGTTTTTTTTGTGTTCTCTCTCCCGCTACCTTTTCTCCTTTCCCTCTCCCTTCCACTAGAATCTAAGCCACACGAAGGCAGAGATTTTTTTTGCATCTTCCTTGCTGTATCTCCAGTGCCTAGAATCATGCATGCTTACTGATTGGATGGGTGGATGAATTCTATAGTGGGACCTTTCCCTAAGATTTTGTCTTATGCTAAGAAGGGCAGAATAGAACGCAACCCACTCCACTATTGACTCATTAGCTTCTGTGTGGCCAAAAGGAACAGTACTGTTTATGGGTTAATCAACCCTGGAGTCAGAAAGTGCACATAAAAGACACATAGGTGGAGTTAAAGTTTGCATTACTTTGGGGGGATTTTCAGTTACCCAAAAACAGGGAATAAATTGATAAAAGTCTATATAGCACCCACACAGTTCCCCACTTTTTAAATATACGTCCTTTATGAGTGTATAATTTAAGAGCATGAATTCCCAATGCAGCTTTGCAAACAGGAGAAATGAATTTTAAAGGCTGCCTTAACAATCTGTGGCTTCATATTTGTGTAACAACATTTGTGTTTTGCCAACAGATGTGCTGCTTAAAGTACCCATGAGAATGGCTTTTGTGGTTTTCCACCTGACTGGATGGGACCTCAGGAACTGATTCCTGAGAAAAGGTTGGCGCTGCCCTTCCCAGCTCTTGGGCCTGAGGAGCCTGACCACTCACCCCTTGAGCCCTTAGTGATCCCTACAGACACCTGCTGCAGCCCCTGTAGCCAGAAAGGACAATGGTTTTCTGGCATGTTACTCTTTCCCTAGTGGGTTATAAATTGCTGGAGCAGAAACCCCATGCGATTTCTCAGGGCCTTCCCCTGCAGTACAGTGCCCAGCATGAGCGGCTGATGGTGTCCCTCCTGGGTCTCCCAGAAGCAGGAAGGGGCATGATTTCTGCCTCTCTCCACAGCCTCCAGGCACGTGTGTGTGTGCCCACTACCTGAGCCTGGTGTCCAGGCTCACTTAGTGGGTTGGGCCACTCATTTCCCTGCTCGGTGGCTATAGTTTGGGATAGAATGCTCTGGCTAATTGAAAGATTCTGAGTCTCAGCAATTTGAACAATGTTTTCTCTTTGTTCTGGTCAGGTTATGACACCCACTACTATGAGGGAAGGCAAGGAATCTGGTGGTGTGGGAGGTGGTGTGTTGTGTCATGAATTTTTTTATTTTTAATTTTTTTGTATTTTTGTTATGACCCAAGTTCTCTTTAAATAAGTAATGGTAGGAGCTTATCACATAGAAGGTATATGTGCTGTCCTCAGTATATTCTGAATTATCTGGGCTTATTTCTGCCTCATGAATTCACTTAAAAACAATTCAAAGGCTGCATTTTTAGCTAACAGAAATAGGAAGAAAGAATCTCAAGAATTTATTTTACTTTTTGATAGATGAGTTATAGTGATTGTGATAACTTGGTGAAAAAGCTGTGTAGCAAATAGACCTCACATGTGGTTTATCATGAGCATTTTGTTAATGGGTTTTTTTTGTGTGTGTTTTTGTTGTTTGGTTTGGTTGGGTTTCCAAGCACCCTGATACCTCTTTTGTGTTAAAAGAATCTCCCATTGTGTGGGTCTTGGATAGGAGGCAGGTGGATCCTAGCTTCTTAAGAAAGACTAAAGATGGAGTTGGAGGCTTGTAGTGTCCTCTTCTTTCAGGTGTCCAGAATTCTAGAGGCAGGCTGTCCATGGCCACTGCAGTGGCTCCATAATTATCTGGGATGATCCAGGGCCTTTCAGTCTTTCTCTTTCATTACCCTGAGCAGGTGACTTCCATCCTCAAGGTTGCCTGTGGTCACAAGATGGCAGTTGGAGCTCTAGCCATTGAATCCTCCTCTCCAGGTAGAAAGGAGGAGGGTGTGGGGAAAAGGCAAAAGTGTATTGGCTCACCCTCCAGTCCCATTCAATAATTTCCACGTCCATCATTTTTTTACTGAGAAACAGTAGCTACAACAGCAACAATCACTTATTTCTCACTTACAGGTCTGGGTCAACTGCAAAATGGGGTTCAGATCTGTTCTCAAGCCTGTCATTCCAGGACCCAGGAGGGAGAAGCAACTGCCAGGAACAATTTCTTCTTAGGCGGATGTCAAGAGCCAAAGAGGAGTGGGCAGAGACACAGAGGCCTCTTTAAGTCTCTTCCTTCTCTCTTTCACCAGTGGAAGCCAGATGCATGAGCAGGTGCACAGCCAGCAGGCAGGGAGGTGTGCTCTATCCACAGTCCACAGGGCAAGAGCAGAGCACTCTGCCACTGTCTCACTGGCCATAACATTGTCCTAGCTGTGCGGGGAAGCTGGGAAATATTTTCCCTTAACTGAGTATAGGGTCCTCTTAGGAAGGCTGATGGAAAACCTGGGTGTTGGGGGGCAGCTGTCAGTGCCTGCCACAGGACAGATATTCCCTCCCCTTGCTTCCTGGAAACCAGGGAATGGCGATGTGACCTAGGCTTGGCCAAATCCATTCTGCCCTTAGGGATTTTGACTCTTGAGGGACAGTGAGAGATAAGCCATGGTAGTGGCACAGGCATCAGGAAGCCAGTAGTAGTGGCTAATATCCAATGATGAGGTAGCAGTCGTACTCAGGGTGGGTGTCCCAACCAGCTGGGCCCTTTAGTACAACCTTGGCTGTTTTCAGTTGTGCAGCTGCTTTTCTGGGCTTAGTTCACTAGTCTTCTCTCCATTTCCAGATTTGTCAAATAACTTCTTTGTGATTGAAATTAGCTAGACTTGGTTTCTGTTGCTTGCAACCCAGGACCTTGGATGCAATGCATGGGATCTAGGCAAGGTAAAAACATGCTCTCACAATTTTATCTTGAGTATTGTGGACAAGCATAGGCTTTTTGAGCCATATCGCCTTCAAATTAAATCCTGGCTCTTTCACCTACTAGCGGCAAGTCACTTTTTCCTCCTTGAGCTTCAGTGTTGCCTTCAATAATGTGCTGTGGAGTGCTGCTGAGCGTTCAGTGCAATTTCATGTGATGTGATGATTATGAAAGTATTAGGAAAATGTCCTGTTCGGAACTTTTTGATTGATTTTAATATTATTTGGGTAATGGACTGGTAAGGACAACTGATAACAGCTCAAAAGGCCCTTCTGGAAAAGTGGGTGAGGAAGGGTAGGAAGCACCACTGGTACCCACTGTGAGCAAGGTTTATGGCAGACCCTGGCCTCCATCAAAGCCCAGTGCTTGACAAACTGAGGCTGTTCAGTGAATGGATGAATGAATGCATGCTCAGGTGCAGTTTCATGGGATTTGGGCAAGTCTGAAGTATTTGGATTGGGAAAAGTAGTTCAGCTGCAGAGCACCATCCAGTGAATCATCCTATAGGCTTAATGTCTCCGACTGGGCAGTGGGAATAATTATCTTGAGCTGTGCCACAGTCACTTACTGTGATATTGTCAGAGAGCTTAAGCAGATTTTTAAATTTCCTTTTCAGTCTAGACTTGAATGCAACAGTTCCTGTGGCTAACTTAACTACTAATAAGTTCACCACTAATGAACAAAGAATATGAATAGGAAATTCATAAAATAAGAGATACAGGCAGCCAGTGAAGATAGGAAAAGTTCTGCCTCGGTGATGATCAAAAAGACACAAATGAAAACAAAAGGATGCCATTTTCACCTACCAAATTTGTAAAGATTAAAAGGAGAAAAAGAAAGAATGAGAATGTCTAGTGCCAGCTAATATTGAGATCTGCTTGTGCTTCACAGCTCACTACCCCTTTCCTTGTCTGTGGGCATATTCAGATCTGCTATTGAGCAGGTGACCCACACATTTGGTCCACAGCTCAGGAAGTGTGAACTCCAGAGTGACAGTCTGTGAGTGTCGCTGCTGACACGCAGGCCCCTTTGCAGGGAACAGCTGTTTACAGGGTCTTGTATGGGTCTGAGGGTTCTGTGCACATATATACTCTTTGAAATCTATTTTTAATTTCCCTGTGCCTGCTTGGGTCAGTGTGGTGAAGGTAATATTTTCGTCTATTTTGTCTGCATGACTAAATTTATTAGCATGAAGTTGTGTATATCTTTTTGTATGCCTCTGTATGCAACATCTGTATCTATGTCTCCATTTTCATTCTGGTATTTACTCGTACCTTCTTCTCCCTTTTTTCCTTGTCTTGGTAGAATTTTGTTGATCTTATTCATCTTTCACAGAGTGAACTTTGTGGGTATTATGGTCCTGTGTTACTGTGTGTCCACTTTCCAGTTCATTAAGTTCTGCTTTCATCTTCAGTATATCTTCTACTCTCTTGGAGTACATTCTCTGGTTTTCTTCTCACTTCTTAAATTGCAAACTTAGCTCACTGATCTCCAACCTTCTTTTTCAAATAAAAGCCTTTAAAGTTGATCTTCAAACTATTTCAGCTGCATCCAACTTGATTGCCCCACTGCTGGGGAACATGTGTCTCAGTCTCCTGTCATGCTAGTAGACCCATCAGTTTCTCCATGAACTTTGTTAATTTGGGCTTTATTACAAGGACAGGTTTTCAGTTTTCAGGACAGTTTTATTTTCCTGGTGACTGAAACCCTGGGCATTGTGAAGTGACCCTCCTTCTGGCACACCTGGTAGTGATGCTGCTGTGCCGCCTGTGTTGGGTCAGCACTGCCACTTTTCACTTTCCTCCCTTCTGTGTCTTTATGGGTTAGATGTGGCTCTTAAAAATGGAAAATAGCTGGACTTTTTAAAAATCCACTCTGTTTCATCCATTAACATCTCCTTAAATTATTGATGCATTTAGATTTGTTGGTACTGTTTTATTTTGTGTGTGTTGTTTTTTCCACATTTTCTTTTATTTTTTTTCTCCCTTCTTGCCTTCTCTTGGAATGGGGTTTTTGTTTTTATATTGTAGTAAGATACACCTAAAGTTTACCATCTTAACCATTTTTAAGTGTATAGTTCAATGTCATTAAATACATTCACTTTGTGCTACATTCTCTTGGAATGAGTTTTAATTGGCATCATTAATTGGCACCCACACACTGCAGGTGAAAACTTAGCAGACTCAAAGCATTTTTCTTGGTGGCTTCTCAGAGGCATGTGAAAATGTTCATTTCCTTTTTGCAGCTCTTTACTGGCAGAAACGGGAGTTAAGTTGGACCAGGTCATGCCCTTTGACCCTCATCTCTTTGTCTCCTCCCCTGCACTGGGCCCTCTGGTACTTCTCATTCAGTGAATAACATTCGTAGGTGTATCAACTATGGGATAAAGTCAGTTAACAGAAAAGGATGGAGGTCCTTGTTTTACCCCCAGAGCTAAGACTTTTTAATACGAGACTTTTTTTTTTTGCATTTCTGAATTTATAAAGTAAGTCCACCTAAACCTAGAGGTGTCACGTTAAACAGTGAAACCAAAAACAGCTCAGCCAGCTCAGGTGCCACAGAATTTTTGTCCCACCAAATAATAGTTTCATGGATGTCTACACAATGGTTCCCCCAGCATGCCTCAATTTGATAGTTGATCCTGGGAGTACAGAGAAGTCTAGGTCAAAGGGCATCAGCAGAAAAGGATCTTAAGTTGAATGAGGTATTATTAAGCAGTGAATGTCTCTGTTGGCTCCAGAAACCTCTGATCTTCCAGGAGGTGGTTCTGTGGACCCTAGAGGTGTTGGAAGACATCTAAAATTAACCGGGCAGGTCCTTCGCCACCCAGGCACTGTCCCATCCTCCTCTACCAAGGTGGCTGCTGTCTCAGGAGCCTCCTGTCTCCCATAGTCAGTACAGTCAGTCCATAGGTGAGTCTTTGGGTTTCAACTGACATCTCCTAGGTGGCGACAGAGAGCACTAAAAAGTCTGAAGGAAATAAAACTTATTTTTTTTTAGTTTATTTTGATATCATTAATCTACAATTAAATGAGTAATATTATGGTGATTACCCCCTTCATCAGGTTCCCCCCCCCCAACCCCATTGCAGTCACTGTCCATCAGCTTAGTGAGATGCCATAGAGTCACTACTTGTCCTCTCTGGGTTGTACAGCCCTCCCCATACCCCCCGAACATTACATCTGCTAATTGTAATGTCCCTTCTTCCCTTTTACCCCTCCCTTCCCGCCCATCCTCCCCAGTCCCTTTCCCTTTGGTAACTATTTGTCCATTCTCGGGTTCTGTGAGTCTCCTGCTGTTTTGTTCCTTCAGTTTTTTTTTTTCCTTAGTTCTTATACTCCACATATGAGTGAAACCATTTGGTATTTGTCTTTTTCAGCTTGACTTATTTCACTGAGCATAATACCCTCTAGCTCCATCCATGTTGTTGCAAATGGTAGGATTTGTTTTCTTCTTATGGCTGAATAATATTCCATTGTGTATTTGTACCACATCTTCTTTTATCCATTCATCTACTGATGGACACTTAGGTTGCTTCCATTTCTTGGCTATTGTAAATAGTGCTGTGATAAACATAGGGGTGCATCTGTCTTTCAAACTGGGCTGCTGCATTCTTAGGGTAAATTCCTAGGAGTGGAATTCCTGGGTCAAATGGTATTTCTATTTTGAGTTTTTTGAGGAACCTCCATACTGCTTTCCACAATGGTTGAACTAATTTGCAGTCCCACCAACAGTGTAGGAGGGTTCCCTTTTCTCCACATCCTCACCAACATTTGTTGTTGTTTGTGTTTGGATGTTGGCCATCCTCACTGGTGTGAGGTGATATCTCATTGTGGTTTTAATCTGCATTTCTCTGATGATTAGTGATGTGGAGCATCTTTTCATGTGCCTGTTGGCCATCTGAATTTCTTCTTTGGAGAAGGAAATAAAACTTATTTTGCTTCATGTTAGAAAGAGGCCCAGGGGTGTATGTGCACGGTAGTTAAATTTTAACCACACAAGGCATTTGAAGGTATTTTTGTTTTGTTTTGTTTTTTTCCCTCCCATTCTCCTCAACCCACTGCCTTCCCTACCACCCCCTGAATCCTCCAGAATAAGGTGGATAGGACAGAAGACCAAACAGCCAAACCCTGGGTCCTTAGGTCTCCATCGCAGTCACACCAGGTGGAACCTGAGAGTCGCCCGCCCTGCGTGTCACTGCCCCCATCCAAGGACCCAGCCATCCCTGCCCACTGTTCCTTTATTTCTCCCACCTCTCTTCAGCCCTTCCTCCCCCAAACCTGGTTCAAGCACTCACCCCTCTCTAGGACTCCTACAGTACTCGCCAACTCTCCTATATGTTCTGTCTTCCACACAGTCCCTAGAGTCAAATTTCACTCCCCTGCTTTAAACCTGAAAGTGGTACCCCTGACTTCAAATGGCATGAGGCCCCTAATGTGACCCCTGCCTCTTTCTGGACTCTTCTCTACACATACCCCACAGCAATACAGGACTGCTTTCATACTTCTGGCTGTGTCCATGGTTCCCCCGTGGCATTTCCTCCTGTTTATTCTTGAAGACAGCTCAGATAGTTCTTACTACAGAGCACTTCCAAAAGCCACCTGGAAGGTGCCCCATCCAGGTTAGATCCTCCTCTTGTGCCGCCGGTACGCTATGGGTACCCCCATACCGAGAGCAGCCTGTTGATTGTCATGGTCCACATACCCTGGGGAGGAGGAGGAGCTGTGTCCTCTGTGTTCATGATCCATGCTCTCATAAGAAGCGTGATGTGACACTCCTACTGCTCAGCTTTCCAATGCCACACACTCCCTGTTATGGGCCTGCTTGCCACCATGGACAGTCTCCCTCCACTGAGCTTTCAGTGCCAGCCAGGCCTACAGTCTTTGTCTTTCTGTCCCAGTCCCTTCCATCCTTTGGGTGACTTAAGTGTGCATGTAGATGGCCCTCCTAGCACCTGGCTCCCTCTTTTCCTGAATCGCCTCCGCTCCAGTGACTTCAGCCACCCACTGCCTCAGTCACAGCATGGACTTTGTCATCACTGCAAACTGCTCCACACGCAGAACTCTGACAGACAGCTGTGCTGCTGATGAAGACTTTCTGTGCTCCTAGCTCTCAGGTTCCATGCTCCCCAGGACTCTCGTCATAACTGACACTGTCAGTTTTCCCTCCCCTCATGAATCATGCCCATCACCATACAAACATATTTTAGAATTTCCCATCTTCCCTCAGTATTCCCTCTCCAGCTCCTGCCTTGCTGTGTTGCCCCTTTGGCCAAGCTCTTTAAGAACGTGGCTACTCTCTTCAAGACTTGGCTACTTCCTGTCACTCCTCTTCACCTCCCACTCTGCTCAGCCCACTCCACGGTGGCCTTCTTCCGCACATTCCAGGGAGTAGTCTTGTCAGCCCTCAACAGATGTCCGTGCTTCCATGGCCAGTAGCAAGTCTCCCTCTTGACATGGGTGTTCCCTCCTGAAAACCTTCCTTGTGTCTCTTCAGGGACACCATCCTTTCCTGGTGCAACACACCTGGCTTAGTTGGTTCTATGTTCTTTGCCCACCTTAACCGCCCATCTGAGCCCCTCTCTGTGTTTGGAGGAACTCACCCCACTTTATGAGTTTGATGGGAGGCCAGGTGACCTCTGACTGTAGGCACTGAAAATGCCAGATGCTTCTTTTCATAGCTTCCCTTTCAGCCAGGGCAGCAATCAGCAAACTATATCCCAAGGCCAAATCTGGCCCTCTGCCTGTTTTTTTTTTTATTATAATTTATTTTGGTATCATTAATTTACAATTACATGTGCAATATTATGGTTATTAAACTACCCCCTTCATCAGGTCCCCCCACCAACCCCATTACAGTCACTATCCATCACCTCTGCCTGTTTTTTAAGTAAAGTTTTATTACAACCCAGCCCTGCCCCTTCTCTTACACATCTGTGGCTGCTCTCCCACCGTACCAGGCAAGTTGAGTGGTTGTGACAGAGACCAGGTGGCCGGCCAAGCAGAAACTATTGATTATCTGGCCCTTTACAGAAAAAATGGCCTGATCCCTGCATAAGGGTATGGGTGTGTGCCCAGAGCTCCACCAGTCAGACACACCAGCCAAGGGGAGTGGGTCAGCGGGAGGTGACCTCACTTAGCGTCAGGTCTGCTGGAAAAACAGGCTCCTGGGCCATTGCCACAGTGCGGATGGCCAGTGCTGCCCCCTGCCCGATGGCATAGGCAGTGCTGGCTGCCCTGTGCAAGCCTGACAGCAGGATTTGGAATGTTGTTTTTGGCCAGCTTGACTCAAATCTGTTCCTTCAACCCTGTGGATTCTCTGGCCACCCAGTAGCCTTTTTTTCCTCAAATTTTGTTATTGTGGTAAAATTCACATAACAGAATTTACCACTTGAACCATCTTTAAGTGTACAGTTCCATGGTACCAAGTATAAACATCACCATCTTCCATCTTCTAGTAGCCTATTAATCAGGTCCTTGGCTATGTAGATCAGCTAGAGTTGGTCTCCATTGCTTGCCACTGATAATCTGGACAGATACACCTGATTGTCCTTCTAGTGCCCCACTCCTCTTCCTCTGTCTCCTTTGCTGACTCTCCTCATAACAAGAGCATTGTCCACAGGTCCGAGGTGCCCTCAACTCTCTCGCCTTGCTCTTAAGACCTCTGTGCTGAGGGCTCCCAGATGGATGTCTGTCTAGCCCAAATCTCTCCCCTGAAATCGACTCGCATATCCACCTGCCTGTAAGACCTCTAGGTGGCAGAATAACTCGACATGAGAAACAAAAAATATGGAGGTCAGAACCCTTAACATCCAGTGCTTCCCCTGCCCCTAGCACACACATGCTCCCCACTGACAGCACCCAGACCAGCTACCACATCACCTGCCTAGACTGCGGGAGAGCTGCATGCAGCAGGCATGGAGGTCATCTCATGGGTACCTGGCAGGGAGTACAGTCAGCAGGCAGCTTCCAGCTGTCTCTTCCTTCAGACTCAGTCTCAGCCTCAAGAGCCCCCATACTGAGGTCATGCAATATCCAGGACAGCACCCAGGTGACTGAGTGAGTTGGGTTACAAAACTACTACCCTGCCGTCTTTGCCCAAGGTAGGCTGGAGCTTTGTTGGGCCTGCATTGCAATTGGTTTCTTTCTCTGCTCAGGTTCTCTTCTGCCTCTTTCTCTCACAGGTGTCAGTCCCTAACAGACATATAGCACCCAAAACCATGAGCCCACCCTGAAACACCTCATGTGTCCCTGTTCCTTTGCCACTGCCCCCCACTCTGCATCTTTTGAGTTTTTAAAGCTGATCTGATCATGTCACTCCCCTGAGAAAAACCCTCTGGGGCCTCACATCTCTCTCAGAATAAAATCCAAAGTCCGTTGCCTGGAAGCAGAGCCAGCTTCCTTGGGCATGCAACTTGTAAAATGCCCAGGGCTTAGAAGAACCACACTTGGTTTCATGCTGTACTGTGGCCATCTCAGAATTCTCCATTTTTAAACATGAAGCCCTGTATTTTCACTTTGCACTGTGTCTTGCAAATTATGTAGCCAGCCTTGTCTCATTTTCTCTGCCTTGCTCACTTGGCTCCAGTCCATCACTCTTGCTTTTCCTGTAACGTACCAGGTTGTTCCTGGGGTCAGAGCCTTAGCTCTTGTTGCTCCTTATGCCTGGGCCCATTTGCACAACCTATACCCTTGTCTCTTATTTCCTTCAGATTTTGGATTCAGACTTGCCTCAGAGAGGCCTCTCCTAATGATTGGGCCCCTGGCCATCTCTTGGACCTCACCTCTGACCTCTCTGTTCTGTGCATGTGCACACACATAAACAGCTGTGACAGTTTTGAGCTTGTGGCAGCCGGGCTCCCGAGCCTGTGCCCCTTTCCACTGCACTGAACTGCCTTGGAACTGTGTAGCTATTACATACACCTGGTCTTCTGATAATTCCCCCTTGGAAGTCATTTATTTTTTCCCTCTGGTGCCTGAAGAATTCTGTCTTTATCCTTGAAGTTGAGGAAGTTGGCCAGAGTCTGTCTTGCTGTTGAGTGTTTATCACATTTTCCTAGGAACATGGTGTGTTCATTTCAGGTCAGATCTCTTACGATGTATCTTTGATGGCGTCTTCTGTTCCATTTTTCAGGTTCCCTACTATGGGGACACTCAATTACCCTTAGGTTGGATTGTCTTTATCTGTCTTCCAGTGCCGTTGGCTTTGCTGTAATTGCTTTAGCTTTTGTCTTTTTCATTTGCATTTGTTGTTTGTCCAGTTTGGTTTTCAGCTATGTATATTCTGTTTCTGGCTGGTTTTAAATGTATTTATTAGTTCCACAATGATGTGCTTTGGTCTGTAGTTTGTTTCTCTAGGTATGGAATTTTCCCTTTCATCTTACTGTGTTTTATCATCTCATCTTTAAACTCTTACTGAGAACATACTCTTATAAAGTTGTGAGGAATTTCCTTCTCTTCCCTGGTGGGAGCCTTTGCCTTTACTGAGCCATCTCACTCCCTGTCTCTCCTTTTTTTCCTTTTTTCATAATACGTTTGCAAAGTTACCATATCGTTCCTTGTTATTTTGGCTCAGGCCTGGTCGGCTCCATCCAGTCGTTCTATTTGCTTTGGTACAGCAGGGGAGTCCTTGGCTCTCTCTCTTCCTAGTCTCTTGGCATCCTCTCTCACTGTTTTCCCCTCTGGGCTGTTATGAGCTTCTTATATCACATGGTCAGAGAAAAGTTGCACACTGGGGGAGCTGCAGCCAGGGGTAGTCTTCAGCAGTAGCTAGATTCTTTTCTGTCCTATGAATTATGTTAAATGTCTTACACCAAGGCTCACTCTAGCTGCTTGAGGGACATGTGTGCCATTCCCATAGGGGTGCTGAAAGGGGACACCTTGGGCTACAAGTAATTCCCTGTATGTACCCAAGATCAGTTGCTTCTCACAGAACCAGCCAGGCTTGCTGGGCACTTAACTTGTTCTCCTACACCTCCCAGCAGGAGCTTCCATCATTCCTGGGCCTAAGTGGAAAAAGTTATGTACTCCCACCCAGTTGCTGCTCTCCAGCTTCTGGTGGAGAGGTCTCAAGGTGCTGTCAGCTCCCCACAGTGTCTTCTGTGGTGGGCAGGGCAGGAGCTCAGTCTTGCTGCTGCTTTGTCCTCTGGACATTTCCTAGGCTTCGGAGTTGTGAAACATACTGCAGCTCCTTTGATGGGTTCTTCCCTTCACACTCCTCCTCCCACCTTTGTTTCTCATTTTATTAGGGATTGGGAGAGAGCAGTTCTGTGAGAAGTTGGAACCTGCCATTTGAACCTAATTCTCTCATCCATGTGGAATTGGTTCTGTTGTGTGGCTTGTGATGCAGTGGTCACAAAAGGCAAGTTACAGCCCTGCTCCCCCATCCTTCCTCTGGCTGTTCGCAGATGCTTATTCTAGGTAAAGGTCCAGCTTGGACAGGGATTCTGGTAGGTTCTCACCTAGAAAGACAGTATTCAATCTTCCTATTATGTTTTCTACCTAGTGAGTGTTTGTGCACAGGAAAGTGATTGATTGGCAGACATTTGTCTTGCCACCAGATGTGCTACTTACTTTTTAGCCAGTTTCCAGAGTTGTTTCTGGGTTAGAGATTTAGTCCCTGATGCTTCCTGGTGGGTTTGAACCCCTGTCATTAGAAACTGGAGTGAGGTTGGGGGGGTGCCCAGGGTGCCGCAGGGAGGTCTCTGGGACAAGTAGGATCTCCATCCATATCTGGAGTACAGCAGCCCCTCCCTGACCCTCCCCTGCTCTCAGCGGTACCCACGGAAACTCCTCAGTCTCCATGTAGGGCACTGGTGGGCTTCCAGGCCATTCCATCTGCTGCTAGCAAACTGCACTTTAGCCAGCCTGGCTCTCAGGTCCTCATGTTCTGACCTTGAAGATTTCCTAGGGCTCTGTTAGGGAATCCTATCTCCAGGCCTCCCTGGCAGGTCTCTCCTTTGCTCACGTGCTTGAGTGTGGCACTTCTATCACATCCACCCCAGAAGGCACAATATTGAAAACACGGGCATTCACTTCAAGTTAGTTATGAGGTATTTAAACAAAGCGAGCTGGTCCTTATGCAGAATTCTCTCTTCCATTACTAGAGATCTCCTTTACGTTCTTTTTTTCCCCAAAAAATATGTTGCCTCAGTGTTGAAAATTTATTTGGACAAATATTCTATCTATCTTTGGTAAAAACAGCCAACACTTTGATAAAAGTCTATATAGAGTTTAGTTACACGAAATATACAAAGGTATGAAGAAAATAGTATCCACAGGAAACTAGGGGAAGAAGCAGCCATGGGAATGTCTTGCTAGGGACCAAAAAGCCAGGCATACTGTAAACGCTTGTGGAGACTGGCTGTTGGGACCTTGCAAATTGGATATTTGTTTGAAGGCTCTGGAGGCCAGCTTTGCCCTGGCAAGTGTCCAACCACCGTGAGCGTTCTGTGGGGTGTAGGAGCAAAGGCACTGTGGAACATTGTGGAAGAGAAGTTGCTAGATGCGGAAGCTAGAGAATGAAGAGCGAATCCTAATAATGTAGGCTTTCCAGGGGAAGGGATAAAATACCAAAAACATCAGTAATAAGGATTGGGCTCTTGGTTTTCTCCTATTCTTACCTTGTTTGGCCAGCTCCCTCTGCATTTGCCTTCATGGGGTCAGTTAGTGGTGAAGCCACTCTGCCTGGGCTCCAATTGTGGCCCACAGCTTCACCAGCTTTACCACCCCAGGCCCGATCCTTCCCCGACCCCTAGCAACCCCACATCATCCAGTCTCAGTGTCACTGTCACATCCATATTCAGGAGCTCTCCCCTCCTCCTGCTCCTTGATGGGTCTCCCCTAGCTCCCAGTATCTCTCCTTTGACAGCATTCATCAGAATTGCTGCCGTTTCATTATTGGCTCTGCTTGAAAGACTGTTTGTAGCAGGATAAAGAGAAGAAATGGATGCAGATAAAAAGCATGTCTCCTTCCTGTAGCACTCTTGGCCCTACCACAGCTCGTGCACGATACCCAGAAGGTGCTTGACAAGTGGTAGCTGCTGAATGAATGAGTAGGTGAAATGAAATACCCCCATACGACTCCCAACATTCCTGCTGTGAAGGCTTGTTTAGAGCAAACAGTCCAGAGTGGAAGCAGTTTCTACCATCCCACTTTACTACTATCTAGTTCCAGAACATTTTCATCACCCCCGAAGAAAACCCCATGAAAAACAGCCTGGCATTTCCTCAAAAGGTTAAACATGGAGTTCCCATGTGACCAAGTGGTTACAGTCTAGGTATAGACCCAAGAGAATTGAAAACATAAGTCCTTGTAAAAACTTGTACACAACTGTTCGTAGCAGCTAAAAGATAGAAACAACCCAGATGTCCATCAACAGATGAATGGACCAAAAAAGTGGTGCTTCCATACAATGGAGTGTTACTAAGTCATAAGAAGGAATGATGTTCCCAAAAAAAAAGGAATGATGGAATGACGTTCAGATATATACCACAACATGGATGAGCCTTGACAAGGTTATGCTGAGTGAAAGGACCCAGTTACAAAAGGCCATATAGTGTGTGATTCCATTTATGTGAAGTGTCCAGAATAAGCAAATCCATAGTGACAGAAAGCAGATTCGTGGTTGCCAGGGGCTGAGAATAAGGGAGATAAGGGGGAGTGACTGCTTAATGGGCGTGGGGTTTCCTCCAGGGGTGATGAAATGTTCTGGAGTTATACATAATGGCTGTGGTTGTACAACATTGTGAATGTACTAGGTGCTGCTAATGATAAATTTTATATGTGTTCTGCCACAATAAAAAAAAATGGCTCAAATGCCCTTAGAGTATTTAGCCAACAGCCTTCAACTTGGCTAAATGCCTAGTCATTAAATTTCTTGAACTAAATTCCTTTCTGACTGTCATGGTTACCATGTCCTGGGCTTTAGAGATGCCATTTCAGGTCAGCTTGGTCCAGTCTAGCATGTATCAGCATAGCTCCCCATGCTGGCCTCTTTGGGATGGATGGCAGTGCTAATTGCCTGGGCTCTGTGCCTGCAGCCAGACAGGCTTGCTTTGAAACAACTGGGTTGTGAGCAGTGCATAGGCATCGTAAAACCTACCTTTACATTGCAGGTAATTGGTGAAGTCATCTGCCTTTTTAGTGAGGTGTTAGAAAGATTGGAATATGATTCACATACCATGAAATTCACCCATTGAAAGTGTGCAACTCAGTGGCATTTAATAGATTCCCAGTGTTGTGCAACCGTTACCTCTGTTTAGTTCCAGAACATTTTCATCACCCCTTAAAAAACCCTGTACCCATTAGGAGCCAATCCCTGTTATCCACTGCCCCCCAGCCCGTGGCAGTGACTAATCTGCTTTCTGTCTCTGTGGATTTGCCTATTCTGGACATTTCATATAAATGGAATCATACAGTATATGTCTTTTTGTGACTGGTTTATTTCACTTATCATAGTTTTCTCAAGGTTCATTCATGCTGTAGCATGTGTCAGAATTTCCTTCTCTTTTTAAGGCTGAGTAACATTCCAGTGTATGAAGAGACTACGTCTTGTCTCTCCATTCATCTGTCCATGGACACTTGAGTTGCTTTCTGCCTTTTGGCTGCTGTGACTCCATGCTGCCATGAACATGGGTGTGCAAGTGTCTGTTGGAGTCCCTGTTTTCGGTTGTCTTGTGTCTACACACCTAGGAGTGGAATTGCTGGGTCATATGGGAACTCCATATTTAAACGTTTGAGGAGCTCCCTGTTTCTCCACAGTGGCAGTGTTTGTTTAAACCTGCTTTTCCTTCCGCATGTGTGGTGCACTCATGCTGTAAAGATGAGACTTACTGTATGGCGCTGATTGCCTTCATTTGGGGAAGGAACTACCTTTGGGTGGCAAGTACTGTGTTTTATTTTGCTTTTCAAGACATAGATGGTTTCTTGCATCTTCTAAAGATTGGGGTATTAAAAAGCACATTGAATTCAGAGCAGAGCCGCTTAACTTCAGGTTCTGCCACTGTAGCCTTAAAGCTGAACGCCATCCCCTCTTTTGCTCCCCAGAGACCACTGAGACTCTCTTCTGGTGCCAGTTTGATTTCTCTCAGATCTTTAAAGGGGCTGAAGCTGGTGTCTCAAAGTGCTGCTGCCTTTATTGATTCGTGCAGAGAAACCTTGATTCTGTGATTCTGCAGCTCATACTGGAGGTAGAAAGAATTGGAAGCACCGAGTGAATGACACTTCAGGATGGAAACAGCAACTGCAAGGAGGCCATTTCTCTCCTCTGGTCCCTGACTGTTCACCCGGGAAAGTAGCTGCCACCCTGCCCTTACAGTTTGTGGACTCATGGGACTTGGGCTCCTTCTGCAGCTCCATGGGATGGATGACTGGCAATGACAGGTGCTGAGAAATGCTGTCTCCCTAACTAACTTGGGAAAGGTCAGGATATTGCTGTGGCTCTGGATGGTTTCCTGGAGTTCACTCTGGATGGGGCTGGATTCCCATTCAAGGGAAAACACCTTTCAGCTGCTGCTTTCACCTGGTTTTTATACCCTTTTTGTTTTCTTTTTAAATCTGAAAGACTTGGGGATTGAGTAGTCCCTCCTCTGCCACAGTTGTCTGGCCACTTTTATCTGCTAGCCGTTGGTTGCTTGCTCCCCTGTAATGTACAGGAGCCTTGAGTCAAATGAGCACCAGATAACAGCCTCCCAGAGCTGCCTTCTGCAGGATATTGCTTTCATTATGAAAATACATGGAGTTCTAGCCATTAGACCCCTCAGAATACAATGATTTGGCCCCAAAACAAAATTCCTGCAACTGTAATTTTCCTTCACTTGATCAAAGGAAGGATTTGATCTAATGTTTGTGTTTGAGCAGCAGAATCACCGGATGATGTTTTATCAGTCCAGAGCCTTCTCTCACGCTTCGTAGGTATTTAAGATTTGTGAATGCCTTACTGCTTCAATGTGACATGTGCATTCCTGAAAAAAAAAATCCTGTTCTACAAATAGCACAATAAAAAAATTAAGAGTTTTTATGGGAAAAACTGGGCTGGGGTAGACCACAGCAAACCTGTGTGATTTGGTACCTAGAGCTTGCTAACAAAACCAGTGACAATTCTGGTTAAAAGACAAAATACCAGGTCATACTCAAGTGTCCATGGCATCTGCACCCAGCATCACCATCAGCCAGCCCTTTCTTGCATAACTCCCAGATTTGTGCCCAGGTGAGCTGTTCTTTCAGCATTAAAAGTCAGGTCCTGGGCAAGGCTGCCTTCAGCAATTTTTTTTTTTAACATGGAAAAATATCCTGACACCTTCATTCACACTCACACCTTCATCATACAGACCATACATCATAGAAAACATTGTGGTTCTTTGAGCCACTGAGGGAAGGCACTTCTACAAGGCTTCCTGCTTTTTCTCTTTATGTATTCATGTAACATGAAGGTGTTCTCTTCAGTTGTTAGAAAGCTTGCCTGAAACTACTCCAAAATATTACTGTCAACTAGCACACCTTCTAATGTATTGACGTCATCGCCCCTTTTTAAATATGCTGCCATGCAAGCAGTGCATTTACTATTTGAGGCTTAGTCAAAATCGCCGTCACATTGTGCACCTAAGCACTTAAGCATGGCTCTCCTCAGAGCACATGAGCCAGTTATGACACTCGGGGAATTTAGTGTGGCGCTAACATGGAACCCCGTTCACACTCCCCAAGAGCCCCATTGCTGCCCTGTTCCGTGCCTTCAAACCCAGGAGCCAGAGCAGGATTGTGGGTTGCTTTCGGTGGTTACGTCTTCAGTCTCCCTTGACTAGGAGCAGTTACTAGCCCTTGTTTTTCATGCCACAGATCATTTTGAAGAGTCCAGTCCTGCTGTTGTGTATAATGCCCCTCTCCTTGGACTCTTCTGGTCATCTCCTCATGGCCTCAGATACCCCTTCCTATAGGATGGGGAACTTCTTGCAGCCCAGCCCTGGTCAGTGGTGCTCAGTTTGATTGCTCATTAAGGGTCACCTGCCAGATTTCTCTATTGAGCAGGACCCCTTCCTTTCTTCCCTTCCTTCCCTTCCCTTCCCTTCCCTTCTCTTCCTTCCCTTAGTCTTCAGCCCACGTATTCGTTGCTTTCTTGCTAGTTGTGAGTGCAGCTAAGACTTTTCAAACACCATGTTCTATAGCATCTTCTAGAAGATGTTCAATCCAACATTTTCAGTAGTTCCAGCAGGTGGAATATCTGCA
Organism: Smutsia gigantea; assembly: GCA_032199065.1. Classification (NCBI taxonomy): domain Eukaryota; kingdom Metazoa; phylum Chordata; class Mammalia; order Pholidota; family Manidae; genus Smutsia; species Smutsia gigantea. The sequence continues at coordinate 46,083 of JAVSCE010010687.1, read as the reverse complement.
GCTCTGACCACCTTATTACTGGAACCCATCCTCCCAGTGTAGCCATCCTCTGTACTACTGCCCTCTTGACTCCTCCCTCCTTGTCACTGTAGGCATCACTGTGCTTCTGGGAGTGCATGACAGTAATGCTGAGGCCGGCCTTGCCTCCTGCCGACCCTAACCACCAGTGGCCAGCAGGCTGCAGGTAGCACCCAACTCATCATTTATTCACTTACTCAGAGTCTGTTTGCCTTGGGTGCTAAGCTAGCACCTGCTCCTTGAAGCTAATGGCCAGAGGGATACAGCCATCAAAAGAAGCAAAGGTAGTCCAGCATCTGGGTTCTGATCGTCACTTGCACTCGATTATTAAGTGCTGCTCCCATGCCCAGCACTGTACGTTGAGCCGAGAGACGAAAGTAAGGAAGGCGCGTGCATTGTCTGGCTGGGGGAGAGGTTGACCCGCACAGTGGTGTGTTTAAAGTACTCTCAGAGCATACGGTGCTCCTGCTCACAGGAGGGGAAGGCAGGAACAGGGAAGGCTTTTCACAAGTGCCGTCTTAACTGCACCCTAATGAAGACTGGAGAGAGGGCCAGCACAGAGCTGCTGGTTGCACAGGGTGTTAGTCACCTCTCCCTCTGGGGAGAGGCATCAGAGTGGTGTAGGGATGGGGCTGTTGATGTTGCTGCCTCAACCCTAAAAACCCAGCTCAGGCCTTCTTCCTCCAGGGATTCTCCATCTCTTGGCTTCCCCTGTGCCTGGAACAAGAGAGGATGTCACTGTTTGTTTGTTAACTGTTTGTGTCCCTGTGTGTCCTGTCTTCATCCCCCCGACACACACTTAAACTGGAAGCTCTTAAAGGCCAAAGGATGGTGGTGACCCTGCCCTGGCGTCTCAGCCCTTAGTAGAGTCTGGCTAATCGCAAGGGCAGTTGATGAACACATGTTGACTCAGCTGTGACCCAACACAAGTTCCCTTGTCTAAGTGTACTTCCTTTTCTTTTTATCTGTATGTAGGGAAAATGGAAATTCCATGGCCAGGATTCTCACCTGATCTTAAACTCACCCATTGTATATGTGTGAAGAGGTAATACTTAGCCTATTGCCCGGGTGCCTACTTGCATACCCATTGGCAGTAAGCTGTTCGAAGCCGATGTTATTTTTTAAGAGTTCCACACTGTGCTAAGGGCAGAGGGAAGCAGAAGAGCCCCATGCTAGGAAGAGAAAGGAAGTCTAGAGGAGAGAGCAGGAGGAAATGCAGAGGAGCCACGAGCGGCGGAGGGCAGTGCCTGAGCAGAGGCTGGAGTGGGGAGCAGAGACAGAGATGGGCTTGCTGCTTGTAGATAGCCGGGTGACCGCCATGAGAATAAAGCTTGGTATGAGCCCCTTTTCACTCCCAACGTTCTGTTGTCATCATGGGTCTCAGTGAATCCAAAGTGAACTTGCCTGGAGCTGGACCCACTCCACCTGGAGCTACACTGTAACACTGCACATTTTTCTGAGGATATTCCCAACTCTAAAATTTATGGACTTGTGAACTAGGTGGTCACAAGTGCTCTCCTCATATTCATCTCAAGATTGTGTATGTGTGTGTATCTGTGTTTGCACACACATGTATATATGGTCTGATTCAGAGGAGGATGAAGATAGCTGTTTGGTTTCTTTGAAAAAGTGTGTTTCAGCAAACCCTGTAAACCTCCTGGTCGGTTGAGGGGGTCAGTCTTGGGGAAGTACCTGGCACCCCAACTGGCCTCCTCCCTTGAGTCACCCTGGGATTGAGCAGGCAGCTGGGCCAAAGCTTACCTCATTTGGATTACCTGTTTTGCATCCTTTTTACCTCCAGTACACACACCCAGCAGAATGGCTTCCAGGCTACTTTATGGGCTTTTGTTACTTTTTAAGTAGAGAAGTAGCAGTCAGAAAATTAAGAAACAAAGCCCTGTGTGCTCCTCAATACACAGAATTGAAAACCAGCATATTGTCATAGTTGCTTCAAGTAATTGCAGTTTGAAAGCTAGAATATAACAGAGTTAAAGGACCTCTTATTACCCATCTTCAGTGCTGTTAAAAAGTTCATTTAATGTACACTTAGAAATGATTAAAAAGGTAAATTTTGTTATTTTTTTTATCACAATAAAAAACTTGAAAAAACACACAACAGTTCATTTAGGCCCAAGTCAGTCTGGGCACAGCTGGACAGCTGGGTCTCTCCTGCTTTGTAGCCAGTAGCCAAAGGACTATGTTCTTTCCTTGATCTTCTAACTGTGGCTGAACTTCTAACTTCTAAGTGTGACTGTAATCCCCACCCACCTACTCCTAACCCAGGCTTCCCCATCCTCAGTCAGTGACACCACCATCCTCCCAGACATTGGCCGTGGCTCTTAACTTGTCCCTGCTCCTCACCTCCACACTAGTCTGTCAACCAGCTCTGTCATTCCACCTCCTGGTCACGTCCCAGATCCTCCACTGTCCCCACCAGAGCCATGCTGAGACTGCAGTGAGAGGCTTCTCATAGGTCCTCCCTGCTTTCCTCTTAGGTCTACACTCTGTGCTCTGAGCAATCCTTTCAAGATAAGAATCCTCGTCTCTGTCCACTGCTCAAAACTCTCTGATAATTTCTGTCACATTCAGAATAAGACCCAACACAGCCCTCCACATCTCCCACCTTGAGTCCTCTCTGCTGCCTGGAACCTTCTTCCCCCACATGTGGCTTGTCCCCTCACTTCCTTTTGGTCTTTCTGTTTTTTTCTCCCCAATATCACCATGTGGAATTTTCTTCATTGTGTTCAAATAGGCTCATTCTTTTGGGCACTCATCTGGTCACAGTGTTGCCCAATGCAAGGAGCCCTTCAGCAGGTGCCTGTGTCTGTATGACCCTCTTAGTGCCCCCTACCTTGCTTGCTGCCCTCATAGGCCACTGCAGAGCCAGAACCATCTGCTTCTCCCAGGGGTTAGCCTGGTTCTCTTCTGTGGATACTAGGTGTATTCCCTGCCCCTGGGATGCCATCATTGGCCTTAGAATATGTCCCCCTAAGGGTATACAGAGCACTGTGGTCAAGGCATTTGAAATAAACCTTTCCTCTGTGGTGTATTATCAATGTGTTTAAAGTAAATTTTGCATCCAATGTAATGGGGTTTTGTTACCTTTTGGGTTTTTTTTGTTTGTTTGTTTATTTTTGGTTCTGTCAACTTTTGTATGATTCAGAGAGGTCTCGCCCCATGCCTGCACCTCACCTGTACCTGCCTACTTCATGCCAGGAACCAGTTTGCTTCTTTCTGCTATATGCTTCCTAAAGTTCTCTTCTCTCACGCAAATGGCAGCCTGTAATCTACAGTTTCATGTCACAGTAGATCCTGAGTGCACTGTTGCTTATTAGCCCTTCTCCAGCTGAACTGCTGTCCATGCTATGGGCATGTTGTCTCCATTCAGCAGGTCCCTCGTCGCAGCTGTATGAGTTGTCCACAGGCTAGTAAAAGTAATGCCAGAAATGCCAAGAACATCTTGTGTCTGTTGTTTTGCATTTCTGCAGATGTCTCTTCAGGGTAGATTTCTAGAAGGGATTGCCTTCAATTGCATTGACACTCTTCATTGTACCTAAGAGGCATTCCTGGGGCATGTGGTTTGTATTCATGGTAGTTCAAGTATTTGGAGAATACATGTGAGAGTTGTGAAGAAGCCAGGCCTTTTCCCTTGGAGCAGTGTTTTTCTCTGATGATGGGTCAGACCGTTCCAGGGAACAGCCCTGGCCTTTGGCAGTGCCCCTGTGGACCGGGTGGCACAGGGGATTCCAGTCTGTCTACTACTCTGCTGCTGGCAAGCTCTCCATCTCCCCTCTGTGACAGTGGGCCACAGGCCACACCAAGCTCCCCAGGACCCTTGCTTATTTCCCACTGAGAAGCTCAGACTAGGAGAACTGGGAAAGGAAGCTATGCTGGAACAGGTTAGGGACATCCGCTTTACATCAAGGAAAGGTCACCTGCAGGCCATGGGCTGAATCTGGGTGACCCGGCAGCCGTGCTCTGAGTCCTAAACTGCTGGAGAAAGATCTGTGATAGGGAAGAACTCAGGGGCGAGCCTTGGGGCTAGTATGTGTCCTCACTATGACCTGTCTCTCCATGCGTGACAGGATCTGTTCATAGAAGGCCGTGTGTCCTCACCGGACTGAGTGAGTCCTAGTGCTGACCCGCCTTTGGTGACATACCCTCCTCATTCAAGTCTGGTTCCAGTGCATACTGTGGTGTCTCCAAGGTGTGGACAAGAAGAGGAAGTCCCTTGGGGGTAGTGGCCAGTGCTGATATGAGCCATGTGGGACAGGGTAGCACAAGGACTGAGGTACAGAGGACAGGAGTAGTCTTGTTCTTCTCCAGAATGAACTGCTAACTGAGGGACTAACACACAACTAAACAGAAGCCCACAGTTGTTTCCAAATCTCCCCTGGCCAGGTTGTGTTCTTGTCCTCTTAGCCCGGCCACAAGAGCATCATTGCCAGACTCTGCCAGGGTCCAGGGCCTCACAGTGACCATTTCTGAAGTCCACAAGGAAGGGACCCTACATGGCAGAACCAAAGTATAAGGAAGGAGCCACTCCATCAGCATGAAAGAATGGGGAAGCACCACCCCAAAATGAGGGTGCTTTTTCCTCCCATTGCCCAAGGCTCAAGTGTTGTAAGGGAGTGTCTGGTGATAAAGACTCACCTATCCTGGGATCACTCCTCTTCTTACACCAGAAACTCTAGGCAGCAGTTGCTGGTTGTACAAGTTAGTATTACATAGGGCATTTGTGACTCTTCTCCCTCTTAAGGTGTTGGTACCCACTGTTGAGGTGTGGAAACAGGCATGGAATGTTGAGGTCACTTGCTCAGGCCAAACCTGTGTGTTCTTTCCACTCCCAAGGGGGTAGTGTGGGGCTGTGTTCCAATCAGCAGGTTGTGCTCTGACCCATGGCTGTTTTATACTGAGAGCACATCTAAGAAAACCCTATGTACAGAAGCTATAGTAACACCAAGGCCAGACCTTTGTGAAGAGGAGCGCCACCCCATTGTGGGCGGGAGGCTCCCTCTCCAGCAGTTCAGGGCATCTTGTCAGCTGTGAGCCCAAGGCAGTGTGCTCAGAAACTATACCATGTTTCTACTCAGAAAAATGTCACCTGTGCAGGCTGCTTTACTCTCCTGCACCCTAGGAATGGGACTCAGGGTGGCCACAGTGCAAGTTGGCTGCAGTTGGCCAGCAGCAGCAGCAGCCCAAAGCCCCTGAAGAAATCTGCGAAGGGGAAGGGCATCAAGGTTAAGGCAAGCCCTAGCAGGGAGCCCCTTCTCCCACTGCTCACATTTTCTGCAAACTGGTGTGTTCTCTGTGATACTGATGTACTTCTTTAATGCTTCAGGGAAGAAAAGTCAGAAGACCAGGATCTCCAGGGCCTCAAGGACAAACCCCTGAAGTATAAAAAGGTGAAGAAGGATAAGAAAGAAGATAAAGAGGGCAAGCATGAGTCCCTGCAGCCACCAGCCCACCACTCGGCTGAACCAGCAGAGGCAGGCAAAGCAGAGACCTCCGAAGGGTCAGGCTCAGCCCCATCCGCCCCAGAAGCTTCTGCCTCCCCCAAACAGCGGCGCTCCATCATTCGTGACCGGGGACCCATGTATGATGACCCCACTCTGCCTGAAGGTTGGACCCGAAAGCTTAAGCAAAGGAAATCTGGCCGCTCCGCTGGGAAGTATGATGTGTATTTAATCAAGTAAGTAAGGGCAACGCCTATCTTTACAAAGTGCAGAGGGCCAGGTGGACAGAAGGTCAGGCAGGTGCTAAGAAACTGATGGGGATCAGTTGGAGGGGCAGCTCTTTGCTGCCTGTTGATCAGAAACGGGTGAGCGTAACCCCACTTTCCCACCTTGGGTTGCAGCACTTCAGTAATGAACACCGCTTGGAGGTGTGACCAGGTATGTTTGGAACAACTCTGTAGAGGTCCGTGCCCTGAGTGAGACATGCACAGGGTAGCACAGTGTGACTGACAGCCCTTAAGGCCTTGTCTGGAGATGGAATGCAGTAGGGCCTATCCAGGGCCGCAGTGAGGATGCCACTAGAGAGGTTACTCAGGAAGCACTGGAAAGGTTACTGCATAAGGCCCTGCACAGGCTGGACCCAGAGCAGAGGCCATGGGGCCTCCATTCGTAGTGCCCTGGTCTCAGGAGGCAAGTGGAGCTCTCGGGGGTTCCTGCCGTTTTCCAGCTGGAGACCATCTAGCCAAGAGGCTCTTCTCAGAACCTGTTAACCACTTCTTTCTGGGAGAGTCATTCTGTAACATTACTTCATGAGCCAGAAAAAGTAGGAGTTCATAGGGTTCAGTCCAGTATATGAAATCATGTTGGGAAAGGTGGCTTCTCTGAAAGGGCCTCTGGGGAAAGACACAAATGGGCTCCATGTGCCTTTCCAACTGTCCCTGTCACATCTGTCCAGCTTTGGGCTGGCTGCCAGGCATTTCCTGTTGAAACAGAGTAACTTCCAAGCCAGAGCTTCAGAGGAGCGAATAAGTACCTTTCAGTTCTGCCTCTTAGATGATCCTGAAAAGGTTAGCAGTTTTCAAAGGCTATTTGCAGGCAGCTTCATTTGATCCCAACAACTCTGAGCAGATGTTGGAAACGATCCCCAGAGAGGCTAAGCAGGACAATCTGAGTTCAAGTGGACGATGCTCTGCTGGAGGATCAGGTCCTGGCACTACCCAGCAGAATGGGCTGGACAGGGTCCCCAGGCCAGACCCCTTTAGGGGCCAGAGGAGGAGCCTTGGTGGCAGGTGGGTCCTTGGGGTTATTAGGCAACAGCTGTGGAGCGCCCAGCCCCAAGCTTCTCTGGCATCAGAGTAGGCTGTGCAGGCGCACACTGCTGCTCAGCGACCCAGTTGGTTTATGTATAGTCATGGCTGCACCCCACTAGTATTAGCTTAGCTTTGCTTTTCTTAAATGTGACTCTTGTTCAATAGTATCATCAGGCATGTCCATTGCAGAACGTGTTCTTCAGAGAGTTTATTACCACTTTCCATTCTGCCCTGTCTTTGACTTTGCTGCAGAAGCTTCTAATCATACTTTGTGTTTCTCCACTTCTTCCCACAGTCCCCAGGGAAAAGCCTTTCGCTCTAAAGTGGAATTGATTGCATACTTCGAAAAGGTAGGCGACACCTCCCTGGACCCTAATGATTTTGACTTCACGGTAACTGGGAGAGGGAGCCCCTCCCGGCGAGAGCAGAAACCACCTAAGAAGCCCAAATCTCCCAAAGCTCCAGGAACTGGCAGAGGTCGGGGACGCCCCAAAGGAAGTGGCACTGCAAGACCCAAGGCAGCAGCATCAGAGGGCATGCAGGTGAAAAGGGTCCTGGAGAAAAGTCCTGGAAAGCTGCTCGTCAAAATGCCTTTTCAAGGTTCACCTGGGAGCAAGGCTGAAGGGGGTGGGGCCACCACATCAACCCAGGTCATGGTTATCAAACGTCCAGGCAGGAAGCGAAAAGCCGAGGCTGATCCCCAGGCCATTCCCAAGAAACGGGGCCGGAAGCCTGGCAGTGTGGTGGCGGCTGCTGCCGCTGAAGCCAAGAAGAAAGCCGTGAAGGAGTCTTCCATCCGGTCTGTGCAGGAGACCGTGCTGCCCATCAAGAAGCGCAAGACCCGGGAGACAGTCAGCATCGAAGTGAAGGAGGTGGTGAAGCCCCTACTGGTGTCCACTCTTGGTGAGAAGAGCGGAAAGGGACTGAAGACTTGCAAGAGCCCTGGGCGGAAAAGCAAAGAGAGCAGCCCCAAAGGGCGCAGCAGCAGCAGCACCTCCTCACCCCCCAAGAAGGAGCACCACCACCACCACCACTCGGAGCCCCAGAAGGCACCCGTGCCGCTGCTCCCGCCTCCTCCCCCGCCCCCACCCGGGCCCCAAGGCTCTGAGGACCCCTCCAGCACCCCTGAGCCCCAGGACTTGAGCAGCAGTGTCTGCAAAGAGGAGAAGATGCCGAGAGGAGGCTCGCTGGAGAGTGACGGCTGCCCCAAGGAGCCAGCTAAGACTCAGCCTCCGGTCGCAACTGCCGCCACGGCCACAGAAAAGTACAAACACCGAGGGGAGGGAGAGCGCAAAGACATTGTCTCATCCTCCATGCCAAGGCCAAACAGAGAGGAGCCTGTGGACAGCCGGACGCCCGTGACCGAGAGAGTTAGCTGACTTTACACAAAGCGGATTGCAAAGCAAACCAACAAGAATAAAGGCAGCTGTTGTCTCTTCTCCTTATGGGTAGGGCTCTGACAAAGCTTCCCAATTAACTGAAATAAAAAATATTTTTTTTTCTTTCAGTAAACTTAGAGTTTCGTGGCTTCAGGGTGGGAGTAGTTGGAGCATTGGGGATGTTTTTCTTACCGACAAGCACAGTCAGGTTGAAGACCTAACCAGGGCCAGAAGTAGCTTTGCACTTTTCTAAACTAGGCTCCTTCAACAAGGCTTGCTGCAGATACTACTGACCAGACAAGCTGTTGACCAGGCTTCTTAGGGTACGCCTGCACCTCCCCTCCATCCCACACCTCCCCCCCAGTGTGGTCATGAGGGACAGAGAGCAGTTGAGATGACACGCCCATTTTCGCTGCCATTGGTACCCCAGTCACAGCTCTCCTCTCCCCTCACCCCGCCCTGCCCCCAGCTCCCCCACCCCTACCCATACTGGGACAAGGAGGTGTGAGGCCAGAGAGACAGATTCTTTAGAAAGGTGGAGACGGCCAGTGGCTACAGCCCATGTGATCCCACCCAAAGTGGCACAGATCTGGCCCCACACCAGCCCCAATCCAAAACCGACAAGGACATTTCACAGGACAGGGAAGTAGCACCTGTCCACTCCAGTTCTGGCATGGCTAAGGAGGGAGTTGTCCTTTGAGCTGCTGGGTGTAGTCTGGCCTAAGCCACAGAAGAGTATGGCCCACAGCCATCTTCCAGTGGGTGGCGCTAGAGAGAAACCATGGAGGCAGCAGGATGAGCCGGCCCTCCTGTGGGCAGCCAAACACGCAGGGGACGGAGGGATTCCTAGTCACTCTGAGCAGTCTGTAACTGGTAGTGACAGGCAGAGTGAACAGGGCCAGGGGTAAGGGTAGGGGGCCAGGGGGAAAGAGGGAAAAATGTTCTTCCAAAACTTTCCAATTCTACTCCTTTAGGGACAGCTTAGAACTATTTGCACTATTTGAGTCTTCATGTTCCCACTTCAAAACAAACATGCTTTGAGAGCAAACTGGCTTGAATCGGCAACACTTTGTCTCTCAAGGCACCAGACATGACGGTGTTTAGAACTACCTGGAGATGTATATATCTGCGCTTGTTTTAAAGTGGGCTTAGCACATAGGGTTCCCACGAAGCTCCGAAACTCTAAGTGTTTGCTGCAATTTTATAAGGACTTCCTGATTGGTTTCTCTTCTGTCCCATTTCTTCTTCTTTCATTTCATCTTTTCATTTCTCCCTTCTTCCTCCTCGTTCATCCCTTCTGTTCCAGGCAGCCGAAGTGCCCCACTATACCCCAAGCTGATGCTGGTCAGCTCAGGCCCCCAGAACTGGCCCGCCTTTGGCCTCTGGCTGCCAGCCCCACCTCATTCTTAGCCCTGAGGAAGCGCCTGGCTTTGCTGAGTCTGCCCGGCCTTACCACCTTGGCCTGCCTGAAGGGGAAGAGAGCAGCAAGGTGTTCCTCTCCTAGGGAGTCCCAGATTCTGGGCCTTCCCAACTTTCCACTTGAGAGAAGCAGGTGGGAGAAGTTGGATGGGATTTGGATTTGGGAGCCTAGGGCAGCATAGAGGCCTCTCTGGCCTATCAGAATTATCAAATGACCCAGCCCTGACCTTGGCCTTTGCCAGGCCCCACTAGCACAGTCCACTGAGACAGGGCAGCAGGTAGAACAAATGCAGGTGCCCCCAGCCCTAAGCCGGCACCAGCGCCTAGCCCCCCACCCCACCCCTCTGTTCCTCCTCTACCTAGGAGGGGTTCTTTTCTGACAGAAGAGGTTTGGCTTTCCCTTGCTGGAGGCTGGGTGGGGCCAGTACATCACACATCTCCACATCCTCGCCCGCCTGGGAATGTGGGATGGGGGCTTAGAGGCTTGGGCTTCCCGTAGTGTGTTAATTGATGAGTTTTCCATCCTCCGTTCAGGAAGTCCTTATCTAGCTGCATACCTTCATCATATTGGTATATCCTTTTCTGTGTTTACAGAGACGTCTCTTATATCTAAATCTGTCCAACTGAGAAGTACCTTATCAAAGTAGCAAATGAGACAGCAGTCTTACGCTTCCAGAAACACCCACAAGCGCACGTCCCATGTGAGCTGCTGCCATGAACTGTCAAGTGTGTGTTGTCTTGTGTATTTCAGTTATTGTCCCCTGGCTTCCTTACTGCGGTGTAACCATGAAGGAGTGAAACATTCTAGAAACTGTCTAGCCCTTCCCTGCCAGTCCTTAGTGATCAGGAACCATAGTTGACAGTTCCAATCAGTAGCTTAAGAAAAAATGTGTCTGTCTCTTCCAGAATGGTTAGAAGCAAGGGAGTTTGCCCCTTTGTTTGCAGTCATAGCTGGCCTCTCTAGCATTTTTGTATCCATTTCCTTATGCTGCACAAGCAAGTCCCACAACCAAACCTGCTGTGCTGTCGACCCTCCAGGCTTCACTTATGACTTCTCCCCAGAAAGGGAAGGGGGTCTCAGAGGAGGGGGCAAGTCCTTCCAGACCCCTCTTCCTCCAAGGACAAAGGCCCCTGACCCTGCAGTGGCCTCGCATTCCTGGCAGCCCCAAAGGATGCCTATCCGTACAAGCATGATGTACAGCCAGTTTGTCATGGAAATGCCGTCCATTTTGGTCGGGTTTTTATGCACAATGCTTGGCCAGTGAAAGTGGCTCCTGAAACCAGTGTCAGGAGCTGGCCCCCCCATTGGCTCAGTCCCATCTGTCCTGGGGAGAGGGGTACAGGGCCCACCATGCCCCCGCTTCACGCACGACAGTTCATTCAGAGGCTGACTGGGCATTGTGGTCGAGAACACAGCATTTTCAGGTGGTTTTTTCCGGCCCAGCCTGCCGTGCAGCCGGCGGCTCCCGGCTTCTTCCCCTAGGGTTCCAAAGCTGCAGGCGGCGCCTGAGGCGCCTTAGTTACTCCTGCTCCTTTCTTCCTCATTCCCTCCTCTTTCCCAAATAAAGGCATAACAAGTGAGTCACCTTTAAGCAGGCCGTCTTGGTGGTTTGTCACCCTGGCAGGCAGGTGCCCTGCAGCTCCCCCGCCACCCCTCTCCTGGGGTCAGGTAGACAAGAGGTTGGAGGGAAAGCCTAAGCCACAGGATTCTCACAAGCTGTGTTTGGCCCAGTTTGGGGTGTGACCTCAATTTTGTGTGTCCTTGAATACCATGAAAATGGGGGGGCATCTTTTAGGGACAGTGAAGAATACAGGAATTGGCCAACAGCTTTCAGATAACCTGTGGGGCTAGGTCACAGTCACATTAAGTCTCCCCAACCCCTGTTCTAGTTGTTAGCTACTACCTCCTCTCCCAGTGCAATTCTGTATGTCTTCGAGCTCCCACCACGCCTGGCCCAGCTCAGCCCTGCCCATTGGTGGGCTTGTCCCAACCAGTGGAATTGCCCACCTTGACGCTGCAGTGCACTGGGGACACTGGGCCACCACCAGGCTCTAGTACAGCTCCCTTCTGCTGGTGCTGTATTCCCATATCAAAATGCACAAGAGACAACTATAAATGCCATGTCCCCCAGGCCACCAGTGCCAAACCAAGGAGCCCAGCCCCTTAGCTCCCAGGAAGCTGAAAGCCAAGGTGGTAGCCTGGGGGCGCTGGCCGCAGCTGGCATCTGGCTTCTACTCTGGACACCCCATGCAGGTGCAGGTAACAAATTTGTTCAGTGGCATCATTCCATGCTAGAGGTCACTAACAGTGGCACCAGGACCCGGAGCAGCCCCAGGTTGTCACATGCTGCCCTGCCCAGCTTGTCATTGCTGTGGCAGAGATTATGAAAGAGGATACTAGCCGGAAACAGCGTTTGGTCGGAAAGGAGTTTTCTTAGCTGATGAGACTTCTGGAATTTAAATAACTTAATAAGCAGCTCAAACCCCAGAGGGAGCAAAGGGTATGAACTGAATCCACCAGGGGAGGCCAGCTGGACCTGGAGGAACCCAAGTGCAGTCTAGCAGCTGAGCTCCATGCCCTTTTTCTGGAGCGCAGGGGAGGTCACAGGTACTAGTTCTTGGAGGAGACCTTTGGCACATCCATTCCTAGCCTGTGTCGTTGCCCCAAATCATTTCCTGATGCAAGTTTCACACGCTGATTCTAGGATCTATAGCCCAGACCTCAGGAAGTAAGCTGGACCTAGAGCCCTGTGGGAGTTTGCCTAGCCAGTCCCCGAGTCCACTGAAGACACGGCATAGGTGCCAGTGGGGCAGGCTCCCTGGTCCTGGCCACTGCCGTGCTCAAGGTCCCGCTCTGCACTGCTCTCTGCAAGGGTTCCATCTTTGCTCTTTTTATCAGCAAACTCGTCCACTCTAGTGGGTTTGTTCAGCCTCCATTTTTGCTTTTTTTTCTTTTAGATATTTTATCAATCTTCAGAAAAGGCATAGTCTAATTGTTAACAAATTGCTAGGATACTGCCTCCCCCAGGGTCTAAAGTTACATATTAAAGGGGAAAAAAGTGAATGGCTGAAACTTACTGTGAACAATTCAGAAGGAAAACCTAGAAAACATTGGGCAGAAAATTACATTTTGCTGTTTCTGAATGAATAAGAGCAAGTTCTTGCAAAAATGCTGATCAAAAAATACCTGGAGCCTGACATACAGTGCCACAGGTGAAGGGAGATCCAGCCTGAAGCCATTGGGTCTGAGACTCGGGGCCATCTTGTCACTGAGCCTGTCGCTCCTTGGGTAGCAGTCCTTGAGGACTTGGCTGCCACCCTGTCCTGTGGGGTGGCCTGGAGGTAATTGGCCTGCCTGGTCCCAAAGCTGCATGAGCCCAGCTCTTGGTGTGGGAAGCAGAGTGTCACCAGTGACTCCGGAGGCCTGTGACATTCTCACCACCCAGCACTGCCTGTTTCTGGCTCCTTTCTCTTCTCAACAGAGCCTACTCCAAGTGCTGAATTGTCAGGAAAAACAATTTCTAACTAAGGCCCAGGCACCTAGGGAGAAGAGGGTGATGTCTCCCCTGGAACACTGTGGTTGCAGCCTGTCCCGAGGACACCCCTGCTCTGCTCTACGTGCAGCCTTGGGCCAGGAAAAATGTCACTCCCTCTGAACTCTCGAGGTGGGGGCCGACACCTGAGTGCTGCCTGTGCTGTGAGTCCTGTCTCGCCCTCACCCACCGAGGACAGCCCCTGGGCCAGTGGGAGGATAGTGCGGCCGAGTTGAAACCCTCATGGAGGGGAATCTGGCCTTGGAGTTTTAGAGCACTTGGGGAATTTGCAAATTGCCTTTGCTCCCTTAGCTCCCCCTTTCTATCTTACCTTTTCTCAGGTTGTGCTCAGCAGCAAGAGAAAATGAGAGGAAAAGGCCAAGAGCCTGGGCTGCTGCCCACTGGTAGTCCCTATCCCTGCAGTGTTTGTGTGTCAAGTGACAAAGCTGTTCTTCCTGGTGACCCCGATTATATCCAGTATCTTACAGACTATACACATAGGCCTGCTTGGTCTCGTCTATCTGGGCTTTTGTTTTGCTTTTTAGTTTTGCTTTTAGTTTTTCTGTCCCTTTTATTTAATGCACTGACTAGACACACAAAGCAGTTGAATTTTTATATATATATATATCTGTATATTGCACAATTATAAACTCATTTTGCTTGTGGCTCCACACACGCAAAAAAAGACCTGTTAAAATTATACCTGTTGCTTAATTACAATATTTCTGATAACCATAGCATAGAACAAGGGAAAATCAAAAAAAAAAACACACACACACACACAAAAAAAACGACAAATCTGTCTGCTGGTCACTTCTTCTGTCCAAGCAGAACTGTGTTCTTTCCTCGCTTCTTTCAAGGGCTTCCCTGTGCCAAGCAAAGGAGGCTCCAGGTAGCATCCAGGTTTGTAGTTTCTCCTGTGCTGGTGAGAGGTCCCAGGATGCTGGTGCAGGACAGTTCCCTGCATCAGTGGGCACAAGAGCACTCCTGTGCCTGGCTAAGTCCACGATGTAGCTGCCACTGCCTGGTCCCCTTGGACCTCTGGGTGCAGCAACTAGAGTCCACGGGGGTGGCCCAACCCAACCACACCCCCACCCCCTCCAGTGACTCGGGCAGAGTGATCATGTGTGGAGAGTTGGCTCAGCAGACCTCCCTATCGGTAGGGCTCCCACCTCGCTGGGGGCTGGAGGGGACATGGGAAACCTGTGGCATCTTTGAATGTGTGAGCCACACCAGGTGGAACACCGGGGACCCCAGAACCATGTACAAGAGTCCAGTGGGTCTCCTCCAGGAGTAGTGAAGACTCCAGAAACATCCCTTCTCCCCCATCCTACGAGTAATTGCATTTGCTTTTGTAATTCTTAATGAGCAATATCTGCTAGAGAGTTTAGCTGTAACAGTTCTTTTTGATCTTTTTTTAAGTAATTAAAAACACCAAAAAAAAATGCAGAAACTTGTTCTTCCAAAGCAGAGAGCATTATAATCACTAGGGCCAAAAGCTCCCCTCCCTGTGTCACTACTGAGGCCTGAACCAAAAGAAAAATGCTTGTAGGCCCGTTGGCCCGGCTACCCATGGGCCCCTCAGAGGACCTGGGCTGGGGCAGCCTCCAGGCCCACCCCAGCCTGCGTTCAGTATTAGCACTGGGTCTTGACATCCTTGCCCACGCAGCCTGGCACTGGGGCAGTGGAGGCCAGGAGGCTGTAGCTGCTGATGTTTGGCCACTAACAGGTGGGAGTCCGCATGTGTTCACGGGCGTGCTGACTGAAATCTGAATCGGTGCCCGAGTTAGCCTCACCTGGGGACCTCTTGCCCTGCCCGGATGGAGCAGGGGCCACCCAGTTCAGTGTTTCTGGGGAGCTGGACGGTGGAATGCAAAAAAAAGGCTTGCTAGAACTTGAAGCCTGCTCCTTCCTTTGCTATCAAGGCCTCCTTTTCCGTTTGATTTGTCACTGCTTCAATCAATAACAGCCGCTCCAGAGTCAGTAGTTGATGAATATATGACCAAATATCACCAGGACTGTTACTCAATGTGTGCCGAGCCCTTTCCTCGCGCCGGGCTCCCATGTACCCTGACACTGTAACGTGTGCTGTGTCTGCTCTCCTCCCCTCCTCCCTCACCCTCCCCTTGTCTTTCTGGGGTTTTTCTGTTTGGATTTGGTTTGGTTTTTACTTCTCCTTTTATGTTCCAAACACGAGGTTCTCTCTACTGGTCCTCTTAACTGTGGTGTTGAAGCTTATATTTGTGTAATTTTTGGTGGGTGAAAGGAAATTTGCTAAGTAAATCTCTTCTGTGTTTGAACTGAAGTCTGTATTGTAACCATGTGTAAAGTAATTGTTCCAGAGACAAATGCTTCTAGACACCTTTTCTTTACAAACAGAAGAATTTGGAGGGAAGGGATGGTGACCAAGATGAGAGGGGCTGTCCTTTTGCCCCAGGAGGGAATCCCCAAAGAGATGACCCCTGTCCAGATCAGCCAGAAGCCACCCAAACAAGTTAAGCCTAAGCCAACGGACTGAATAGCTGATGTGTTGCCATTTTTGAAGTCAGAGCAAAACCAAGTTTTGTTCTACCCAGTAGATTCTTTTGCCTTTTTCCCCACCAAGAATTATTAGCATCATTGTTATTTTTAAGGACAGACAAGGTTGATGTTTCTGTGAGGGGAGCCAGGAGGGGCATGGGCAGAACTGGCCTTGCCTTGG
This sequence comes from Smutsia gigantea, assembly GCA_032199065.1. Taxonomy (NCBI): domain Eukaryota; kingdom Metazoa; phylum Chordata; class Mammalia; order Pholidota; family Manidae; genus Smutsia; species Smutsia gigantea. The sequence goes on along the minus strand of JAVSCE010010687.1, from coordinate 30,267 downwards.
TGGGAAGGAGATGGGGCAGGCCTGAGTAGCAGGGCTCAGACCTGGGTGGTCATCTCCCTGAACACCTCCACTGTGGCCACAGGTCAGGTCTTTGTGGATAGGGCAGACTGGCCACTCTCTGCCTGACACAGCTCTTCATGGCAGGCCCAGGCGGTGAGCATTACCATTCAGGCCACCTCCACTACATCCCGCCCTGCCCTGCAGTGCACAGCCCGGGAACATGGCGGCAGAGGGGGCTTGGCACTCTCTTTGCTGTCATCCAATCCCCAACAAAATTTGGACACAAAGAAACCCTTTCCCTTCCCATGACCAAAGCAGATACTTCTCAGAGAAGCCATTACCACACCAGACATTGGGGCTTATGAAACAGGGACACCTGGTGGCCCCTCCTCTGAAAGGCAAGGACAGTGCTGACTAGTGACTGTTTGCACATGGGGTTTAGTAGCAGGAAGAACCAGTTAGGGTGGCTGCCCCTTCCTAAGTCACAGTGACACAGGCCACCCTCTGCAGAGGAAGCTGGCTCCAGCCCAGAAGCCCAACTAAGGGTAGGGGAGGTGTGTGTGAGGCGTGGGGAGCTGCCCAGGACAGACTTGGCTGGAGATGCCTCGAAAAGCCCTCTATCGCATTCACCTTCAGTTTTTGTGTTTTGGGACAATTACTTTAGAAAATAAGTAGGTCGTTTTAAAAACAAAAAAATACTGATTGCTTTTTTGTAGTGTTCAAAAAAGGTTCTTTGTGTATAGCCAAATGACTGAAAGCACTGATATATTTAAAAACAAAAGGCAATTTATTAAGGAAATTTGTACCATTTCAGTAAACCTGTCTGAATGTACCTGTATACGTTTCAGAAACACCCCCACACTGAATCCCTGTAACCTATTTATTATATAAAGAGTTTGCCTTATAAATTTACATAAAAATGTCCGTTTGTGTCTTTTGTTGTAAACTCAAGTGATTTTTTCATAAGGTTCTTTTACTATTTGAAAAGATGGGCAGCACGCAGTTTTATTTTATTTTTGTAAGTTTTTTAATACGTGTGAAAGCAAGGAGTACTCAGCATGCCTTTTTAAGTGATGCGTTTGCACCTTTTGTTGGGAAGTACTGTACCCTGTGCTATTAGCATTCTCGATAAATCTCTGTGAAAGTGACTCCAGGTCTGGGCTTTCATTGTCAGACAGCTCACCAGACAGCATGGCAGTGTGTTTCCTCATTCCGTCTGGCTGTCCCTGAACACAAATAGCCAGCGGCTTTCAGGACAGCCATGGGAGGAAAGAGCAGCCCACTCCATATACCACCTGTCCTTGGGTGTCCCCAGGCCGCACTTTCCAGGTGCTGTGCTCCTGTGTGTGCCAGGAAGCTCTCCACAGCAGGCTGGGAAGGAACGGCCAGGTGTGAGCCCGCTGTGCCAGAGGTCCAGAGGCAGGTGGGCTACAGGCCCTCTGCATGGCAGCACAACTTCCCTGTTCCTGAGAGGTGCCTTGGTCTGAATGTGCTGAAACACTTTTGGAAATACCCTCCTCCCCCCCCACCAGCTGCAGCTCCTCCCAGGCCTACCACCTGAGACCCTCCCATGGCCTCTGCTGACCTTGCTACCTGCCCAAAGGGGGCGCTGTCATCACTTCGGGGTTTGCAGGCCTTGTCGCATCCTGCCGGTGCTGCTCCCTGGCTTCCTGTAAGGTTGCGTGGGCTCTCAGGAGCTGCCTGCCCTACCACAGCTGTCCTCAGCGGACTGTTGCTGGGCTGGAAGGAATGGCAACTGTTCAATGTCCAGCTGCACATGCAAATGTGGACACACCTACTAGAAGGTGCACTCGGAAGTCCTGGCCTTGAACATTAAAGCGAAGGGTTGAAATTCAACCTGTGTGTATTTGTTGCTGGACAGCTGCATCTGGGGAGGTACACTAGGTGAAACCTCAACCTGGCCACGGGAGCATTCTTGACTCTGAACAAGAAAATTCTTGAACAGGTCTAACGAGTGTAGGTACAGGAAAGAATTCATTAAAATCAGAGTGGTAGTGAATGGCAGCAGCTGTGCAGGCAGCAGAGGGAGGAAAGGGAAGCTCACTGAATTCCTGCTCAGCATAGGGCAGATCCCTTGCCAACTCCTAAAGACAGTCTCCCCTGGCACCCAGGGCCCACTTCAATCTGCATGGTGTGGGAACTAAGCCCCTACCAGCCCAGGATTTGGGGGACCTGCAGAGCACTGGATGGAGTGAGATTATGTTCTGGGAACTTCCCAGAGGCAAAGAAAGGAGATTTTCAGGCAGGCTTCTAAAGAGCATGATCATACAGCTCCAGTCCTGTCTGGGTCACCCAGGTGATGGGAACTTGCAAGCCCAAATCAGAGATATCAGCAGCCTCTGCCTACCTGTCTAGAGTAGGACAGAGAGAGTGAAGATTTGTACTTAAGTCTGGAAAACAGAATGAAATAGCGAAGTAACAAAGACACTTACCACTGGAACAGTGCAGAGACAAAACGCAGTAAGCTGAGCAGTGAGGTTTTATTTAAAAAGTACTCACTCGAAGAAAAGGGAGTGTGGGCAACCATAGATATGAGATGCACTTAAGGGCTTAGGATTCTGTCTTTTAAGGATTTCAAGAATGGGGCAAAGGGCCAGGGCTTGTGTAAGCATGACATATCGCATGATGTGTATCTCTGGTGAGAGACATTATGTCACCACCCAGTCAGTCCTCTAGATGTTCTGTAAGATAAACTTAACAGAAGGAATTTCTTGATCCTGTTCTCCAAGATAGTGGTTACCTACAAGCAGTGGGGATATATCATTTAGGACTGCTTACCCTACCTTAAGATAGGTTGTTGGCCGACTGCTAGAGAGTATGTTAGGAATCGTAACCTCCTAACTCCCTGGTTTTTAAAATAGAATCTTAGTTATAAAATGGAGTCCCTCCTGCTCTTACTATACTGTTTATATCTTGGCATTTTTCGTCACAGGCAGGATAGGGAGAGCCTTCTGGGATCCGGATCAAGAGGGCAAGGAGAACTTGCAAGCACGCCCCAGCTGGGGAAACAAAAGAGAAAGTCACCCTTGCTGCTTGGGGGAAGTGGGAGGCAGGGGGCCAGATATCTTCTCCCATATAGTGGGGGAGGCAGACAAGTGCAGAGACTCATTGCACCAGAGATGCCAGGTACAGCAGAGGCTGTGGCCAGATCCACCTGAGGGGCCTAGGGAGCTAGGGGACTAGGGTCATCCTGGTAAGAGGGAGCAGGGAGAGCAGTGGGCCTGTGGGGAAGAGATGGACCAGAGATGTTCAGGGAGACGACAGGAAAATAGTGTCTGCTTATGTGTGGTAAGGGAATGGAGGAGTGCCAGAGAATCTAAAGAAATCAATGGCTGCAGTGTATTGTGGGAATGGGCAACAGAAACAAGTGTGGCCAATACATCAACTAGGTTGGGAACTGAGCTTGGTACATGGAAGAGGTCGGACTGTGCCACTCCTGAAGCGCGCCCAGGGAGGACGGGGGCGGGCAAGGTGTGCAAAATGAGCCAGTGGTGGGACAAGATGGAGAAGGGACAGCAGGAACTGAAGGCCTGTTTTACTTGAGACGTAACCACATTTTATGTGCTAGTGGGGAGGAGCCGGCAAAGAAGGAAAAGCAGCCGATACTGCAAAGAACTAACAATTGCTGGAGCAGGTTCCTGAAGGCGCACATCCAGGGTACAGGAGGGGGGCGGTAGGCGCTGAGCCGGGACGGCCTGCTGTACAAGTTTTCAGACCGTTCTCTGTGCACCCAGCCTCCCGGCCAGCTGGCTGCAGGGAGTCAGCAGGTGGGGGGAGGGGGGGGCGGGGCTTTATGTGGCCTACATCTGACGCTGCCCTGCCTGGATCTCTGACGACTCTCCAGTGCCTCCCAAATAAAGCCCAACTTCTTAAGGGGAATTCAGAAGAACTCCCCGGGGCCCGGCTCTGGTCCTATCCCGCACGTCCCGCGCCTTCGCCATGCCCTTTATCCCCTCAGATGGCCCCTCCTCCTGGAAGCCGCCCTGCCCACCTCCCCCAGCTAAGCGGCGCCCCGTGAAGCGGAGGGCAGCAGGGCGGAGGCGGGCACAGTGGCAGCAGGCCCGGCCCCGCCCCTTCCGCCCCGCCGGGCACCGCACGAGGCCGGCTTAAAGGGGAAGTGAGTCACTGTCTGCCGACCCGGCCGGCCCAGGCCCGCGCCCGCCGCGGCTCCTGAGGCCCCGGCCCGGCGGCGGCGGCGGCGGCGGCGGCGGTGGCGCAGGCCATGGCCACAAAGCCGGGCCCAGACCCCGCGGCCCCCGGAGCCCAGCACTTCTTGTACGAGGTGCCGCCCTGGGTCATGTGCCGCTTCTACAAAGTGATGGACGCTCTGGAGCCCTCTGACTGGTGCCAGTTTGGTGGGTGCCGGCGGGGGCGTGCCGGGGCGCAGCGGGGGGTAGGGTGGTGGGCGCGGGCCCCCGGGCACCCAGGCCTGACGCCCCCCGCCCCGCAGCCGCCCTGATCGTTCGCGACCAGACCGAGCTGCGGCTGTGCGAGCGCTCCGGGCAGCGCACGGCTAGCGTCCTGTGGCCCTGGATCAACCGCAACGCCCGCGTGGCCGACCTTGTTCGCATCCTCACGCACCTGCAGCTGCTCCGCGCGCGGGACATCATCACAGGCTGTGAGCGCGCGGCCCCGGGGTCCCCGGGACCGCCAGGTTGGGGGCCACCTGGGGCCCCCCCCATAGGGATCCCCTCACACCCGGGCCTAACCGTACGTTACTTCCAGGGCACCCTCCCACTCCACTTCCACCCCCCAGCACCACTGCGCCGAGGCCCAGCTGCATCTCTGCAGCCCTTGAGGCCGAGGCCCCCAGCCTCCGGAAGTTGCAGTCGTCAGCCTCCACCCTCCTCTCCCCGGGTAAGATAGCTCGGTGTGGGGCTTGATGGACAGAGAAGGGGCCTTCTTGACTGGCTGTGGCTGGAGACCGTGGCGCTGGTCCCTGCCGTCCTCTCAATTGGTATCTTTATGAAGCTTTTCCAGGCTCCCAGACGCATTCCGGGCCTGAGCTCCACCCTGTTCCAAGTCCTGCTGCCCTCCTACCACCACCATCTCCAGTCCCTTCCTTTACCAAGGTAAGTGGGCCCTGCTCGCAGGAAAGGTTCGAGATCAGGAGCAAGAAACCCAGGCTTTGGTACACTGGGGAGCCCCAGAGGGGCAGCTGGGAGGCAGCTGGGGTTGGAGGAGGTTGCAGCCCCCCACCCCCACCCCAGAGGGGAGGAGACAGGACCTCGCCTGATCCCAGTTTCTTCCCACAGCCAAGCCCAGAGAGCCGGGTGTCCCTTCTGCAGGGGCCCCATCCTTCTCCATTCTGCTGGCCCCTCCATGAGATTTTCCAAGGCACCCAGAACTTCTCAGAGCAACTGAAGATTGGGGAGGGTGGCTTCGGGTGCGTGTACCAGGCTGTGATGAGGAACACGGTGTATGCTGTGAAGAGGCTGAAGGAGGTGGGTGTAGGGTCCCACAAAAGCCCCGGAAGGTCGTCAGCAGGCTCTCACTATTCCGGCTCACCTCCCATGGAGCTCCTTCAGCCTTCTAATTCCCCAGTTCGAGGTCTCCAGATGCTTGGTTGTTCTGGGCCCAAGACAGGTAGCCATGGGAGTGGCCATCAAGCCTTGCTGCTAGAGCCTTATGCTGTGTGCCCCCCCCAAACCCCCGTTTTCCCTGGGGGCTGCAGGAGGCAGACCTGGAGTGGAGCACAGTGAAGCAGAGTTTCCTGACTGAAGTGGAGCAGCTATCACGGTGAGCCTGGTGTGGCCCCTCTGGCTGTGGACAGAGGGAAAACCGCACAAGGGCCCCACTGGTCTCCAGGGCCACATACCGTGGTACCTGTTTTCCTTGGGCCCCCAGAGCCTGCCAGGCCCAGCTCACTGAGGGACCAGCAGGGACTGCCCACCCCCACCATGCACCATGGCCAGATGGAAAGTGTGGTGCCAGCTGGAGTTCAGAGGACTCAGGTCCCACTTTTTCAAGCAGATTTCGTCACCCAAACATCGTGGATTTCGCTGGCTACTGTGCTCAGAGTGGCTTCTACTGCCTCGTCTATGGCTTTCTGCCCAACGGCTCTTTGGAAGACCGCCTCCACTTGCAGGTAGCTTACTTGACCTGGCACACAGGACCCACAGCAGTCTTGACACCAGGGCAAAGTGGGGCATGGGACCTGGGCTCTCCGCTTCCGTGAGTGGGTCCCACCGGCAGTCAGGGCCTGGGCTCAGGGTTTGGCATGAGGTGGATTACCATTTTCCCCAGAACTCTTTCCCGTGGCTTCTCCCTGACTGCTTCTGGAGCGTGGCCCCTTGGTGCCTTTATAAAGGGCATAATTGACACAGATTAGCCCAACTCAAGTTTCTCTACTTTGCAAGCAGAGTAGCAGAAGGGTCTCATCAGCATTACCCATGAGGATGGGGGCAGTGGGCTGTGCTGTCCAGACCCACAAGTGGGCTCCAGCTAGTGAGGTACCCACAAGATACAAGGGCTAATAGCACACAGGATAAGAGTGTCCTAGACGTCACACTTAAGTGCTCAGGATGAGCACGCTGTGTCAGGGGAGGTGCAGAGAAAGCCTCCGAGGTCCTGGCTGTCCTGGGAGGTATTAATGAATTCCAAGCACTGAAGACCCCCAGGTTCTGTTGTCAGTCCCAGAAGGGATTCCCCAGCCGTCATCCAGTCCTCAGCATGCTTTACAGAGCATTAGAGTAGCTCGGTCTCACTCGACCTTCTTGTAAAGTAGCCATGGAGATTTTGCTGTTTGTTCTCCGAAAGGGGAAACTGAGGACCAGGTGCTTGTCCAGACCTTGCAGTGACAGGTGGAGGGAGGGTTAGGATCAAGGAGCAGTACCGCCCCTTCAGCTTTCCCTGTGCCCCTTTGCTCCCTCTGCCACTCCAGCCCACTCAGGCCTGCACCCCTCTCTCCTGGCCTCAGCGACTGGACATCCTTCTGGGCACAGCCCGAGCAATTCAATTTTTACATCAGGATAGCCCCAGCCTCATCCACGGGGATGTCAAGAGGTGAGGAAGTGACACAGCCAGGCCTGTGGGACCCCTGAGAGGTGCAGGGGTGGAGGCTAGGCCAGGGGAAAATGCTCCCAACCTTCTGCCAACAGGGAGCGATGGCTCTTGCTCACTGAGGCCTGGTGTCTGGTCCCAAGGAGCCTTGCCCTGAGTGCCCCCATGAGAATAGGTCTACCCTCCTTTGCTCAAGAGAGAGAGGTGTAGTCCTGAGGCCTGGGACATCAGATCTGGGAGTCCCAGGTGACCGAGTACCTGACATGGGACAGATGTAAGCAGAGGCCAGGCAAGAACAGGCTTCCACTGCTGAACAGGGGCCAAATCTGCAAGGGTGCCCCTGGGGCCACTTGCTCAGAGCCCCTCAGATAGCTGGAATACTCAGGTAGCGTCAGCCACTTTTTATGGGCAACATGTGGGTTGGCGGCCCCAAGTCCAATTTTGTAAGGGCCAGCAGGCAGGTATGGGGGCAGAGCTGGCCAGGGCCAGGCTGACACTGCTCCCTTCCCTACCCAAGTTCCAATGTCCTTCTGGATGAGAGACTGATGCCCAAACTGGGGGACTTTGGCCTCGCCCGTCTCAGCCGTTTCGTAGGGGCCAATCCTGGCCAGAGCAGCGCTGTGGCTTGGACTCGGACTGTGCGTGGCACCCTGGCCTACCTGCCTGAGGAGTACGTCAAGACAGGGAGGCTGGCTGTCGACACCGATACGTTCAGCTTCGGTGTGGTGAGCTGCTGGGTGGTCCACTGGCTTGGGGTGGGGGTGGGGGACTAGGGGGAATACAGGGAGAACTGAGGCCTTGCAAAGGCAGCAGGGTCTGGAGAATTCCATGTGGGGCCAGAGGCCAGCCCGGCAGGAAGCTAACAGAGCTTTAGCTCCAGGGCTCCTCTCTCCCTGGCAGTCCCTTTCCTCAGCCTTTCTCTTCATTTCATATGTGTGATTTCGCATTCTGTTTCTTCACGTAGGCCCTCCCAGTTGCCCAGGCTGTGGTCCCATAACATGTGGCTGTGTCCCTGCTTGGGGGCAGGCTTCATCTGCCCATCCAAGGGCCATGCACCTGTCAGCCCCAATCCATGCCTTCACAGCGTCATTGGGTTGGGCTGCCCCAGCCACCACATAAGCTCCTCTGCTCCACCCAAGGCTTAGGGCAGTGCCATCCCAGAAGCCACCACCAGGCTTTCCATCCTCCCTCTCTCCAGGTAGTGCTGGAGACCCTGGTTGGCCAGAGGGCTGTGAGGACACATGGTGCCCAGACCAAGTATCTGGTGAGCCTCCTGAAATGGGGCAGGGAGGGAGGGAGGGAGGAAAAGAGGCACTGCCCAGGCACCCAACAGGTGCAGCCCTGGAGGGTGGAATGACCCAGAATGCAGTGCCCCACAGAAGCCAGCCTCTGCTGCTGCTGACTCATCTTTGAAAGTAGGCAGGGCTCCAGAGAGCTTCCTTTACCTTGCCGAGGAGAAACCTGTCTTTCTTCTGTAGATGCTATGGGCCTCTCTAGACCCCACCTGGGTTAAGGGCTGGGGAGTGGGCATCTCAGCAGGGCAGTCCCAGTGCACTGGGACCAGTAGCTTCAGTGGGAAACAGCACAGGGCCTGGGCCAGGCTGTGGTGGAGAACCAAGCAGGCAGGCTGCAGGTCTGAGCTCCTGCATCCCCTCACCCCCTGGCTCCTGTCTGTCTCGCTGTGGACTGAGATGGAGACAGGAGAACTGGGTTCTAGTCACAGCCTGATGGGCCTGTTCCCCCCACGGAAACAGACTTAATGCACGAGCAGCACTCACACAGTTCCGGAGCCCAGAATGTGCTTGGTCAACATTTACTGTTCGTGTTTTACAAACACATACCTCTCGCTGCTTCTGCTTCTGGCTCAGACTGTTCTGTCCATTACCGGTTCTCAGTAGGTCTGGGCTAGGACGGGGACGGACAGCTGGGAGCCCTCCTTCCTTCCCCTTCCACACCCACCTGCACGGCTCGCTGGCACCGTTTCCAGAGCCAGTCCCTACCCAGCCGCCCTCCATGTGAGCACTGCCATCTCAGAGTGGCACACCAGACTCCCCAGCGGCTCTTCTTTGGTCTTGTCCAGACCCCTCCTATTTGTTCTCCATGCCACTGCCAAAGTAATCTTCCAAAAACAGAGAGAGATTGTGAAAGCTCCTTTGCCTTCCTTCCCACTGTGCATGGAGTGAAGGCCGCATTCTCTCCGTCCTCCAGCCTCTGCTGGCTCCCTGCTGCCTGCCCCAGGGCCTTTGTGCAGTCCTGTCTCTCTGCCTGAAAGCCCAGCCCCACACCCCCACACCCCCATCCCCATCCTGGCGCTACCTCCTGATCCTTCGCACTGAGAACTCAAGATGGCCTCCACTCCTGTTGCCACCCAGTGGCTTCTCCTTGGGGCGCTCCCCTGGCTCCGCCCTCTCAGGCTAGTTCAGGCCTTCAGGTCCCAGCTCAAGGGCTGCTTGTCGAGGCCCATGGCCCTCCCATCACAGTTCCCCATAGCGTTAGGCTCACAGGCTCTCCCGCACTGGGAAGTCAGCTCTGGGAAGGCAGGCCTGGGGCGTTCTGTTCATTGCTCTATCCCTAGGGCCTGGGCCAGTGCTGGGCACACAGTGGGTGCTTAGTAAATCTGAAGAAGGCCCACAGGAGTCTGAAAGGGCCTGATGAATGTGGCTGAAGGCACAGCCCCCTGGTGGCCACACTCACAGTATCTGTCCCACAGAAAGACCTGGTTGAAGAGGAGGCCGAGGAGGCTGGGATAGCCCTGAAAAGCACCCAGCCTACACTCCCAGCAGGTCTGGCGACAGGTGCCTGGGCTGCCCCGATCTCCACCCAGATCTATAAGAAACACCTGGACCCCAGGCCTGGGCCGTGCCCACCTGAACTGGGCCTGGCCCTGGGCCAGCTGGCTTGCTGCTGTCTACACCGCCGGGCCAAGAGGAGACCCCCCATGACCCAGGTAGCCGTGGGGAGACAAGGGGGACCAGAGCAGTTGAGATATCAGCTGCACAAGGGGGACAGCCTGCAGGGAGTTCCCTATTCCTGGTGCTGCCCTGTAATGAGCCAAACACAGCACCTGCCGGGCTGCTTTATAGCTAACAGCCTCCAGACATTTCTCACTCGCCCTTCGGTTCTTCGTGGGCAGCCGGAGCCCCACTGAACCCCACCTGGTATATGAGAGACAAAGGGGTTTTACTGCACCCCCTTCTGGGTACACTGCATCTGCCTTTTTCTGCCCCCTCCCTGGATGCCACCTCTTCCTCTCTGACAGTTGAGAATAGAGGGCAGCAGGGCAGTGAGATGTCCTTTCTAGAAAACAGAAGCCGTTTCCAATCCTTAGCTCTGGTGGCCACGACTCAGCACTCCTTGTGACAGGGACAAAGGGCAAGGGACAGGGCTTTCCCAGCTGCAGGGTGTGCGACCTTGGTGGTCCCTGCAGCCCCCAGAGCAGCTGCGTGCGGCCTGTGGTGGCAGCCCTGTGGGTGGGCCCCAGCCGTCTCTGTGAGGGCTGTGACTGGTCAGCATGGCCAAGCCCCGCCTGCCCAGGAGCTGGGAAGAGCCCCACCCGAGCCACTCACCCTGAGAGCAGCTCTCTCACCTCGCAGGTATACGAGAGGCTGGAGGAGCTACAGGCAGGAGTAGCAGGGCCATTCCTGAGGCCAGAGGCTGCCAGCCGCGGCCCCCCTTCCCCCCAAGAGGACTCCTACATGTCTACCGCCGGCAGCGCCCCAAGCAGCGCCAGCCCCCAGCAGCCCCTGACGGCGCCCTCTGGGGCCCCGGCCCAGGCTGCAGCATGGCTTCAGAAGGGCCCCAGCCAGCCCGTGGAGAGTGACGAGAGTGTGTCTGGCCTGTCTGCCATCCTGCACTCCTGGCACCTGACCCCAAGCTGCCCCCCAGGCCTGGCCTTGCCAGGCAGCCTTGGACGAGGGGCTGCCGTGCAGGCCCCAACACCCCTCAGGCAGGCTGGCTGTATTCAAGAGGGCGCCGCCCAAGAGTCAAGCTGGGGGAGTGGCCCGGGCCCCTGGCCCACAGCTGTGGAAGGTAGCTGGAGACAGGTGCCCAGGAGAGGGACTGGGTACTCCACACCCTGGCCTGGGAGGAGAGAACTGGGGCCTGCTATTAAGTTCACTCTGCCCTTAGCAAGCTCCAGGCCACTCTCTTAGGACAGTCGGCTTGCCTAGCTTTGGAAAGGGGTGCAGAGGCCAGCCCTGTGCTATGTCTTCTCCCCAGGCTATACCCCCAAGGTGGGTGAGCTCACTGAAAGCTGGGCACGGAAGGCTCTGTCCAGAGCTGGGCTCCTGGCCTAGCTGGGAGCTGGGGCCCCTGTGGTGCCCGTTCCAGGCCCTGCCCTCAGAGAAGACACTGAGGACTTCCATCCCAAAGGGGCAGGGAGCTAGGCTGGGGGCTGGGAAGACTTGTGAGACCAGAAGTGGCAGCAAGGAGTTCTTTGCAGCTAAGACGGTGCTGTCTCCACCCCAGGATCACTCCTGGGCAGCTCTGCATCATCACGGCCACCACAGATTGTCATCAACCCGGCCCGACAAAAAATGGTGCAGAAGCTGGCCTTGTACAAGGATGGAGTCCTGGACAGCCTGCAGCTGCTGTCCTCAAGCTCTCTCCCAGGTACCCCCGGACTGGCCCCTGCCACTGCATGCACTCTGCAGCTAGAGGGCTGGCCTCCAGGGCCTCGGGCAGGCTCTTCATGCCAGCCCCAAGCAACAGCATCGCTTCTGATGCTACCTGGACAAGGCATCTGCTCCCCAAGCGGTGGGACAGCACAAGGGCAGGCCACCCCCTCTAATGATGGCTCCCTGTCCCAGCGCCCTCTCTTTCCCCTCCCAGCGGGGCACCCACCCACCCCACCTCCACCTATGCTTTCAGAACATGCAGAGCCCAGCAGGCATTTGCCACTTGAAGAATAGTAGCGCTTAGGAATAGAAACTCCTAACTCCAGAGAGTGCCCTGGGGGCTGAGGAGGAAGCACAGCCTGGCCTTGCCTGGGGCTTCGGGCAGCTGTGGAGCCTCCGGGGTTTGCTGACCGGCATTTCCTCCTCCCGCAGGCTTGGGCCTGGCGCACCAGAACAGGCAGAGCCCTGAAGAGAGTGATGAATTTCAGAGCTGAACTGTTCACCTGGCAGATTCCCCCAAACCTGGAAGTCAAAGTTCTCATGGTCGGAAGTTCTCAAGGCGCAGGAACCCTCGGCAGCCTGCAGGGGGTGGGGGTGGGCCCCTCCTCGCAGGGAAGAGCAGTGGTGGCCCCTGCTGCTGTAGGGATGTGGGCACAGGACTGGGAGCCCCGTGTGCCAGCTGCTGGGAGCCATCGGGGCGGGACATCTCAAAGTCCTGCCTCTAAGAGCTGAGGTTGCAGGAGGGGTGGGGGGAGCGCATGTCTGGAGGCAGAGTGGGAACAGTGGGATAGAGCAGGGGACTGGCTCCCCTGAGAGCTGGGCGGGACAGCCCTTAGCCTTTCTCTTTGGACTTGGCTGAAGCCTTAGGGAAAAGCAGCCACTCTGTAGAACAGAGCCAGGGCGCTCCCAGCCACTTGTGATTTGGAAAGATGAGATGTGGCTGTCCTATGGTTCAGTCCATGAGCTGGAAGTGAGAGTTCTGAGACACCCCAAAGGGTCCAGCAGTGTCCCCATCAAGCCAGTGTCTGCAGATTCCACTGGGGTCTGGGAGCTAGCCTCACATGACTGCCTGCTGGCTAGGCCACCCCGTAGGGGCTACAAATGGGCACCAAGTCAGGTCAGGCTCCAGAGATGACAGGTTTAGCCTCAGGCCCAGTCCCTGATTTTGACAGAGGGACTGCTACCCAAGGTTCGGCTAGGCCCGAGCCCCATATTACCCAGATAGTGAGATGCCCCAAGAAGGTGAGAAGTTGGGAGCAAGGCAGAGGAGGAAAAAGAAGATGGAACTCACATTTTTAAGAACATGTCATGTTTCATGGAGCTGAGTGTCTTCAGAAGTAGCCCAGGGCTGTAGCACAGGCTTACAATTGCAATCATGAGTCACACTACATGCCCCACAAATCTAGGCATTGATGAAGTTCAAGTTGTCCTGAAGTAATAAAAGCTTATGTTTTGACCTGTGGCTGTGCTTGTGGAGTTTGTAACACTGAAACCCTTGAGCTTTTCCAATGCTTTTCATCTCAGGGATCTTGACTGTCCTACCCAAAACACCAGACACCAGCCCACCGCTATCCCCACTGCCCGCAGATCCTGTGGACGCTCCTGTTTCATTCTCAATAAACGTCTATACTGGTGGCAGATCTACAGCAACACTGCTACACAACAGTACTTTCATGGGTTGGTAAGTTTTCCTTATGTACTTAATGGGCTTTGACACTACTGTAAATGGTATCTTTATCTCATTTGCTAATTGATTGCTGATAGTGTAGAAATACAATGGACTTTTGTGTATTGGCTTTGCCTTCTGTGACCTTGCTTAAATTCATTTATTAGCTCTAGCAGTTTTGCGGCAAATACCTTTGGATAGTCTACCTACACAATCATTTCATCTGCAAATAAAGACCATTTTACCACTTCTCCAATCTGTGCCTTTCAGTTCTTTTTCTTACCTTATTGCCCTGTCTAGGGCCTCTAGTCAGACATTGACTAGAAGTGGTGAAAGTGGACATCCTTGCCGTGTTCTCAATCTTAGATGCAAAGTGTTGTCTTTGAACATAAGTATGATGCTAGCAATAGGATTGTCATAGGCGTAGCTTGGCTTTCTGGTAAGTCGTATCAATTGGTTTTCAAATGTTAAAACCAATTTCTTGTTCCTTAAATAAAAACAGCACTTGCTGAGGATGTGTCATCCTCTTACATGTTGCTGAATTCCACTGCTAATATCTCTAGAGAACTGTTGCATCTCTGTTCATGAAGGATATTGATCTGCAGTTTTCTGGCAGTACCTGTCTTTGGTATCTGGACCTCATAAGAAGTTGGAAAGTGTTCCCTTGTGTTATTAAAGGGCTTGTGTATGTTTGGTGTTACCTCTTTAAATAATGGATTCACCAGGCACCTTGAGTTTTCTTCGTGGGAAGGTTTTTACAAATTCAATGTCTTTGATTAGATATTGGACGACTCAGATTTTCTGTTTTTTCATGTGTTAGTAATTTGTGTCTTTAAAGGAATTTGCCCACTTCATCTAAGTTGTCATAAGTTAATAATGCCCCCTTATCACCCTTTTATATCTGTAGGATCTGTAGTGATGTCCCCTCTTTCATTCTTGGTTTCATTGATTTCTCTATTGTTTGTCCACTTTCTATTTTGTTGATATCCACTCTTTCTCTTACTTATTTTGGAGTAATAACACTTTTTGGGGTTTAACTTGCTCATCTTATCCCAGCTTCATAAAGGATAACCTTAAATCATTGATTTTCAACCTTTCTTTTTCTAACATAAGCACTTAAAGCTATAAGTTCCCTCTGGAAACATTTTTAGCTGCATTCTCCTCATTTGGATATGTTCTGTTTTCATTATCAGTCAGTTCATAGTTTTCTAATTTCCCTTGTGATTTCTTCTTTAGCCAATGACTTACTTCGAAGTGTATTTGGTCCAAATACTTGGAGATTTTGCAGGTATCTTTTTGTTGCGTGTTTTCGATTCCATTATGGTCCGAGAATTTATATGATTTCATTTCTTTTAAGATAATTGAGACTTGTTTTATGGCTTAGCATATGATTAAGCTTGGTGAATGTTCCATGTGTAGTTAAAAAGAGTGTATTTCTGCAGTTGGGTGGTGTGTTCTATAAATGTCATTTAGGTCAAAGTGCTTGTGTTGTCAAGTCTTCAGTGTCCTTGCTGATTCTCTGTCTACTAGTTCTCTCTGGCAGACTGATAGAAAAATATTGCAGTCTCCAACTATAATTGTGGATTTGTCTTTCTCCTTTCAGTTCTGTCAGATTTTGCTGCATCTATTTTGAAAGTCTCGGGTGCATATGCATTTAGGACTGTTACATGTTTTTTGATAAGTTGACCCTTTTATTATTATGAAATGCCTATCTTTATCCCTGGTAATATTCCTTCTTCAGATGTCTGCTTTGTATAGTATGAGTATAGCCACCCCAACTTCCTTATCTTACTTTGTTTCATGGTATAAACTTTCTGTTCCTTTCTTTAACCTATCTATGTCTTTATATTTAAAGTGCACTTACAGCATATGGGTCTCTTACTTTTGTAACCCAGTCTGATAATCTCTGCCTTTTAGTTGACCTGTTTAATCACAGTCCTGGTCTTCCTGTTGTCCAATATCTGAAAATAGTTGTTTCCAATATTTTGCCTGGCTTTCTAGTTTACAACCAGAGGGCTATCCTGGTATTGATCATTCTATCATGGCCAGAATCGAACTTTCCCTTCTATTTCTGAGGAGTTCTTCACTCCTAAGTTCACCCCACCTTTCTCCTGCATGATCAGTCTCTTCACTCACTCCTGGACGTACTGCCATCAGATGTGTCCTTGAAGAACTCCTCTGACCCAACCCCTCTCTTCAGTCATGACCCTGATTCTCTGTTCCTCTTTATAGCCAAACTTGTCAAAAACAGTTGTCTGTTTTCTCACTTCATCCCATTCTCTCTTCAGCTAATCTGGCTCCTACCCCACTGCTCCACCAAAGTGATCATGTCGCCCATCTGGTGGCCCACATCCCCTCTGACTTACCTCCTCCAGTGACCTCTCCGATACTGCCCCCTGTCTCCTACCCAGCCTGTACAAGGTACGAGTCCCTCGGGGTGCGCCCTGGCGCCCATTCAGTCCTGTGGCGGCCTCATTCATTCTCAGGCTCTAAAGACCAGCTAACTATTGATCATTCCCGAATGACATCTCCAACAATTGAGCTCTCCTCTGAGTTTTTCACCTATACTTCCATCAGCTACCCAACATGTCCTCTTTGATGTCTCACATGTCCTCTTTGATGTCCCCCATAAATGACAAAAAGGAACTTTGAATTCCCAGTCACCACAGGCCTCCCATCTCAATGTGTGGCACTACCACCACTTCCTACCCAGTTAGTTGTCCAAGCCAGACCCTCAGAAGTTAGGCTTTTTAAATAGACTTCATTAGGGAGGCATAACTTAAAGGAAGGAAAGTACGCAAACTGTGTGTGTAGAGCTCGGTAACTTTTTATGCATGTACACAGCCACGTGACAGTCACCACTTAGACCAAGGGATGTCTGCTCCAGGTATGTATCACTAGGTACCAAAGCACTCCAAAATTTAAGGGCTGAAATGAAGACAACATTTATTTTGCCTATGAACCTGCAATGTGGGCAGGGCTCAGACACCTAAATATACCTCTTCCTTATGGGTCTGTGGCTTCTTCCCAGCACAGAGGCTGGCTTCTAAAGGTGAACATCTTGATAGAGAGCCTAGTGGAGACTGTCACCTTTGATGGCCTGGCTTCTGCTGTATTCTCTTAGAAGCCAGTCACTGAAGCCAGCCTGCACTCAAGAAGGAAGGATTTACAGACTAGCTTTTGATGGGAGGAGTACAAAGGAATTCGTGGACATGCTTAAAACCAGCACAAGGGCACTTCTGTCACCCTGGAAAAGTCCCTCATGCAAGAGAACCACACATATAGATTGGTTCTGCGTGTTCTTGAACATCACGTAAATGGAATCACATGGCACCGGGTCTCCTGTGTCCAGCTTCTTTCGCAGAGCACACTGTTCTGAGAGGCAGCCATATTGCGGTGAGCAGCAGTAGTGCATCGGTTTTCATCCCTTCTGCCCTTTGGTGGACGTCTGGGTCGTTTTCAGTTTGGGGCTGCTTTGAACAAAGTTGCTATGAACATTGTACTACATGTCTTAGTGATGTGTGTCCTCATTTCTCTCGGGTATTGTCTCATTTACGGTTCAGTCTGAGAAGCAGAACCACTAGAGGTGAAAGGATAATTAATACAGATAGGATTAGGCCTGCTCTTGAGCCTCAGGTCAGCAGGGCTGGCCTCTGCAAAGGAGAGACAGCCACTTGTGAAGGAGCAAAACCAAGCACAGCACGCGTCTATCTCACTGGATCCAAACACTGATGATGCAGGTGGTCTACGGACCAAGCAGGTGCCGTTCACCACCAAGTTGTAAACACATCTGACACAGTACGAAAGCAGCACAGGCATACATACTGAAGTAGGACCTCTGGGTCATAAGGAATGCATTTTCCCAAATGGCTGTACTAATTTACCTACACAACCGGGCATTGTGTGAGAGTTCCAATTGCTCTGCAAACACATGGTATAGTGAGCATGTTTTAACTGTAGTCATTCCAACAGGTGTGAGATGGTATCTCATTGTGGTTTTTGAAAGGGTATCTTGCCGCGACCCTCCTTACCCCAGCACAACTCAGGAGACACAGGCCCATGCAAGAGATTTTAGTAGGGTGTGTTCTGCTATGGGGACATTGGTGATTGGATCTTAAGGGGTGGGGCAACCATCTGGTTGGTGATTGGATCTTAAGGGGTGGGGCAAAATGTTTTGAGATAAGGTGAGGCAAGTCCAGACACGATTTTCACCGGATAAAGTACTATATTCTTACATTCCTCCCTTTTCTGTTTTATAAGTTGTAGAGGACTTGGGGAAGGGGTGAAGGTCAGTCTTTGGTATCTGCTTCCTGCTGATTCGGGGCGATGAAGTTCATGTTTGTATTGATGGGGGGTGGTCCTCGGTTGAGCCCTTGGTCTGAAGTGGCAATGGCGTGTTCCCAGTTTAATAAGTATCATCGTCTTTGGAGAGGGGTTGGTAATCCTGTAATATAAGCTGGTTAAAGATCTGGTTAGAATTTTTTTGCATTTGGGAGTAGAGTGTTTTTTGAATGAATTAATAAGACAAGGGGCTATGAGCAGGATCAGAAGGATTAGAAGGGGAGTAGCAAATGGGAGGAAGATTTGCCATAGTTGACTAGGGATAGACGAAGAGGCGTTTTGGGCTAGCTGGAGTTTATAGAAGGGCTTAGCTATGGGCGTCACGAGGGGCCCAGTGAGAGGTCCTCGGGATGCTTCATATAGGGGGGCAGCCAGGAGTGAAAAGTTGGGGATCCATGAACGAAGGAACCCAGGAAGGAGAGAATTTCATCTTTGTTGTTTGGAATGGGCATGGTTTGGAGAAGTTTTTTACTGTCTATGGTAATGGCCTTGTAGCCCGGGGAGAACTGAACTCCCAGGTAAGTGACCTGAGCAGCGGACAGCTGAACTTCGGAGGGTGAAACCCGATAGCCATAGCCGTGTTCTGAGAGAAAGTTTAAAAGGAGAATAGTGTCCTGTTGAGAGGTTTGTAGGGAGGGACTGCACAGGAGAAGATCGTCTACATGTTGAAGGAGGGTGGAGCTCGAGAGAGTAAGGGATCTGAGGTCTTGTGCCAGAGCTTGTCCAAAAAGGTGGGGACTATCTCTAAAGCCTTGGGGAAGGACTGTCCAGGTCAATTGAGTAGAAGTCTGGGTGGCAGGATTGGTCCAGGTGAAAGCAAATAGATCTTGAGAGTCGGGATGGAGGGGGATTGTGAAGAATGCATCCTTGAGGTCAAGGACAGAAAAGTGAGTGGTGGAAGCAGGAATGGTGGACAATAAGTATAGGGGTTAGGGACTACAGGATGGATGGGAACAATGGCTGCATTAATTACTCTTATGTGCTGGACAAGCTTTTAAGAACCATTAGGCTTTTTAACTGCCAGTATAGGGTATCGAGAGGGGAATTGGCTGGTCCTAGTAGCCGTTGGTATAAAAGTTCCTGGATAATTGGCTGCAGGCCCAGTAAACTCTTGAGGGGCAGTGGGTACTGAGGTTGAGAGGGAAAAGAGGTGGGGTCTTTAAGTCTGATAATTACTGGGAGGCACATGGCGATAGAGGGGGTGAGGGTATCCCAGACTACAGGGTTGACTAGGTGGGGTGGCAGAGGAAAAGGAGAAGGAGGTGGGTTTGCAGCAGGTTGGAGGGTGAGTAAAAGTGGGACTGAAGACGAGTCGGGGTTGAGGTGCGGTCTGGCAGTGAGAGTAATGGAAGGAAGCTCCAACCTTGTGTAATAGGTCTCTTCCCATAAGTGGGGTGGGACAATGGGGAATCACCAAAAAGGAGTGAGAGAGGGCAGTGCCTCTAAAGTTGCAGTGAGGCCTGGGAGTTTGTAAAGGTTGATAAGGTGTCCCCTCTACCCCGACTATAGAGGACTGTGAGAGGGAGATAGGTCCCCAAAACTCCTTCAGGACTGAGTAGGTGGCCCCAGTGTCCACAAGGAAAGAGATGGGC
Source organism: Smutsia gigantea (assembly GCA_032199065.1). Classification (NCBI taxonomy): domain Eukaryota; kingdom Metazoa; phylum Chordata; class Mammalia; order Pholidota; family Manidae; genus Smutsia; species Smutsia gigantea. The sequence goes on along the minus strand of JAVSCE010010687.1, from coordinate 11,029 downwards.
CTACCCACTACCACAGTGGTTACCCTGGGCTCCTGTACAATGATGGTAGTGGTCAGGTGGAGGAGTCTGGGGCCCCCTCAATCATCAGTTGCCAGACCCAGAAGGTCTATGTGTGGAGTGTTAGAGCTGGATGGCCTAGCACCTCTCAGTGTACAGGGACAGTCAACAGCCCAGTGTCCCTCCTGATGGCACTTAGGGCATGGACCGGGGGCCTTCCGGGGATTTGAGCAGGCTCTAGCCCAATGACCCGTTTGACCACATTTGAAGCACGGACCAGGAGGTCCTCCTGGCTGCTCCTTAGGAAGTGAGGATACCCGAGCACCAGTGGTTGGTGTAGGTTAAAAGGCCTTAGCCAGCATTTGATATTTTTGTTTACGGGCCCTTTCATCTCTTCCATTATATACTTTGAAGGCCACTGCCAGGACTTCTGCCTGAGGAGTTTAGGGTCCCTTCTCTAGATGTCTAAGTTTAGCCTTAATGTCAGGGAAACTCTGGGTGAAGAAGTAGGTCATTAATAATTGTCTCCCATCTGGGGTCTCAGGGTGTAGGTTGGTATACTGTAAAAGAGCTTTGGTGAGGTGGTCTAGGAACATAGAGGGATTCTCAGTTTTATCCTGAATAACTTCTTGGAGTTTCTCATAGTTAATGGCTTTATTGGCTGACTTCTTGAGCCCCGCCATGAGGCAGGTGATGAATTGATCTCAGCTGGTGACTCCCCTGCCGTATTATAGCCCCACTTAGGGTCTCGGTCAGGAACTGCCTCAGCACCTATTGGATGGGCTGGAGTGGTTTGGTGAACCTCATCGGCATGAGTTCTAGCCTGTTCCCAGACTCGCCTACACTCCTCGGGCAAAAGTGTGTTGGATAGGATCTTGTGAATATAATGAAAGGTAAGATCATATGACTGAGTTAGGTACTGGAACTCTTTTATGTAAGTAGCTGGGTTGGAGGTGAAAGAGCCTAATCTTTTCTCAGTATGAGATAGGTCATAGAGAGAGAAAGGGACATGGACCCGGGCAACGCCCTCCTTACCAGCTACTTCCCATAGTGGGGCTAGGATCTGGGTTCGAGAGCGAGTGACTGGAGGACTTGGTAGGGGATCTCGGGATGGGAGGGAAACTGGCTGTGGTTGGGGAGGCGGGGTTGTTGCCCCACCGCTGACTGGAGCTTGTGGTGGGAGACTTGGCGGGCGTTGAGAGGGAGGAGGCTGGGCAGTTTCTGCAGCGGCACCGGGTGGTTGAGGAGAAGGAGGAGGTGCCGTGGGGACTTGGGGTCGGTAGGGTGGCAGTTCGTCAGCGGGGTCAAAGTCAGAGGAGGTGGTGGGATCTGGTGTGTTGGAGGGTGAGGACTTTAAGGCGAGTAGTAGGTGTTTAGGATGGCAGGGGAGACAGAGAGAGGGCGTGGTTCAGAGGTAGGAGGAAGCCTGGATATGGATCTCTTTCCATTTGCCCGTGCGCTCACAGAAGTTTTTTAAGTTGCAGAGAATTTTAGGATCTAAAGAGCCATTGGGAGGCCATTTAAACTGGTTATCCAAGGAATACTGTGGCCAGATCTCATTACAGTAGCAAATAAGCTTAAAAGGCTTGAGGTGTGGAGTGAGGTGGAGGGGTTTAGATTATTGAGGAAGCACCCTAGCAGGGAATCTGCGGGAATGGAGGGGCCAGATCCCATGGTGAGAATGAGACCGTCCACAGTCGCTGAGGCGTCCCAGAGCGATTGAGAAGGTCGGGAGAAGACCAGACACAGTTAGGGGGTCGTCAGCACCTCTAACCGAGCAGTCAAGGCAAAAACACCGAGGACGTTCGGTACCTGGTACCAGGAGTTTACGAGTAGATAAAGGGAGACCGAACCTCAGTGAATGAGGATTCTCACCATGGGGAGGCAGAGAAGGGTCGACTATGGGGATCAACCGTAGCCATGAAGGCTGTGGCTGGGGGTTCCCCTGCCCCAGAGGAGACCATGGGGGTGCCGGACATTCAACGGTCATTTCCCAGGTTCCAAAGGGACACTTAAGTTGACTATGAAGGGGAGACTTACCAAATTGAAGGCCGGTGTTGGGCGAGAAGACAAGCGACCGGAGAAATGGACGGTGAGCCCGTGGAGGAGGATCAGGCAGTGAGGGTTCCCAGAGCAGCTCAGATTCCCGGAGGAAGAGCAAAGTCAGTGGGAGAACCTCAACCGAGTCAAGGCACCATTGAAAGGGTATCTCGCCACGACCCTCCTTACCCCAGCATGACTCAGGAGACACGGGCCCACGCAAGAGATTTTTAATGGCTGAAAAGAGAGAATGACTGCCTCTGAGCAGAGAGCAGCAGCTCGTGGGTAAGGAAGCGTGTTTTTAAGGAGTAGGGTGTGTTCTGCTTGGGGACGTTGGTGATTGGATCTTAAGGGGTGGGGCGAAATGTTTAGAGATAAGGTGAGGCAAGTCCTGACATGATTTTCACCGGCCCATGTGCTTGGGGTCATGGGGTAAATGGAGGATAAAGTACTATATTCTTACAGTTTTAATTCGCATTTCCCTAGTGACTAATGCTGTTGAACATCAGTTCATTTGCTTTGTGGCCATCTGTATAGCCTCTTCTGTGAAAGGTGTATTCAAATCTTTTGCACATGGTGTAATTAGGCTGTCCTTGTTAATATGCAGTACTTCTGTGTGTATTCAGGATACAAGTCTTGGGTGATATGTGTACCATAAACATCTTCTGCCACGTTAGAGTTTACCTTCTCACTCTCCTAATGATGTCTTTTGATTAACAGTTCTTAATTTTAGTGACATCCTACGTATCGATCTTTTCTGTTCTGGTTAATACTTGCTGTGCTCTAAGAGATTTTTGCCAACCCCAAGGTCATGAAGTTACTCTTCTTTGGCTTGTAGACACTTCATTGATTTATCTTTCATACTTAGGTCTGTGCTACATATCAAACTGATTTTTGTTTCTGGTATAGATAGGCACCAAGATGTCCTTCAGGATTGTCATAGTTATTCTAGGCCCTTTGCATTTCCATATAAATTGTAGAGCAATTGGAACTGTCCTCCATTGCTGATGGGAATGGAAAATGATTTGGCCACTCTGCGAAATGTTTTGGCAGTGCCTTAAAAGGCTGTCATCCACTTATAGTATGATGCAACTACTCCACTCCTAGGATTTACCCAAGAGAGATGAATTCCTATGTCCACAACAGGCATCAGACAGTTGAATCGAAACAACCAGAATGGTCATCGGGTGACTGGAGAAACAAAGTGTCTCTCAGGACAGAAAGCTGAGCACTGGCTGACCAGGGGCAGCTGCGGAGGAAGGTCCTGGAGGGTGGGGTTCCCAGGGACACAAGAAGACTTTAGGGGATGACGGATATGCTCACTCTTCATTGTGGTGATGGTTCCACAGATACAGCTTTAGAGTGTAGGCTTCACATATGTGTACTTTATTTTATGTCAATTCTACCTCAATAAAGTTGTTTTTAAAAACATACAATGTTTCTTTTAAGCAGCATAACGCCCGGGGTGTTTCCCCTTTAATCAGCCTGGTAATCACTGTTTATCTGTTGACATTTTAATGGATTAGCCAATATGGTTGGGTGTGTGTGCTTTGATTGTGGTAAATATACACGACATAATATTTACCACATCAACTGTCTGTATATAATCCCATGGCATAACCATCACCACTACCTACACCCTCAGACTTTTTCATCATCTCCAACATACCTACTCTGTGCACCTTAGACAGTAACTGCCCTCCTGCTGAGAGCCTCTGCTTTCTGTTGTCCCGTCTGCCTTCCTCTCCTTCCCCCATCTCTCGCCTCTGAGCTGTCACTTGGTGTTACTACTCCAGGCTCACCCTCAGGGCTGGGTCTGCTCTCCTGCCTTCACCCCGCCCTCTTGCCTCTGGCCCTGTAGTTTCCCCTTCTAGAGCTCTCCATGCCTTCCTGCAGGTCTCTTCTTCCATCTTGGATCCCTCCCTCACTTCCTTTCTTTCTCAAATTACTTCATTTCTTGGCAGAAAATAGGGTCAAGGAAATAATGAGACGGTAACATCACTATACTAGACATTAATGAGTATGAGCCATCCTTTGCTGTTTTCTGATCTTGACTCCTACAAACATTACCAAAAATCCTCTCGGGTCCCACAACACAGTCAGTATATTTCTAGTAACACTTTAAATAATAAATATGCTGTGGGTTGTCCTCTACAATGCAGGGGAAACATGCATCTCTTTCATATAGTTTATTAAAAGGACCATGGGAAAATACACTGGGGTTTTTTTTCCACTTTTTTATTTTTTATTAAGGTATCATTGATACGCATATGAAAGTTTCACAAGAAACACAATGTGGTTACTATATTCACCGTTACTATTGAGTCCCCCCCACACCCCATTGCAGTCACTGTCCATCTACACTAGGGTTTTAACAGCTTGCTTTATTAAGCTGAAACTCACACACCATAAGGTTCACCTGTGCATTTCAGTGGTTTTTCATACATTTACAGAGTTGTGCAACCATCACCATAACCTATTCTACAGCATTTTCATCACTGGAAAATGAAACACTGTGGCCATGAGAAGCCCTTCCCACCCCACCCCATCCCTGCTCCAAGGCCATGACTAATGTACTTGCTGTCTCTACAGTTTTACCTCTTCTGGACATTTCATATAAATAGGATCATATAAATGTGAACTTTTTTGTCTGATTTCTTTCCCTTAGCATGTTTTCCCCATTGCAGCACAGGTCAGCACTCCTTTTCACAGCTGGATAATATACCATTGTGTGGAGAGACCACATTTCATTTAATCATTCATCTGTCAACGAATATCTGGGTTGTTTCCACTTTGGGGCTACTATGAATAGTGCTGCTATGGACATTTTTGTATGTTTTTGTGTGGCCATGTTTTAGTTTTTCTAGAAGTGGAATTGCTAGGTCATATGGTAAATTATTGTAACATTTTGAGGATCTGTCACACTATTTCCACAGTAGCTGCCCCATTTTACACCCCCACCAGCAATGTATGAGGGGTCCACTTTGATCATGTCCTTACCAATGCCTGTTATTGTCCATCCTTTTCATAGTAGCCATTCTGGTTGGTGTGAAGTTCTGATTACTACTTCCTTAATAACTGATGGTGTTGAGCATCTTTTCATGTGCAGTCATTTTCCTTCAGCTTGAAGAACCACCTGCGCAGGTGGGCTGACATTCAGTTGCCCAAACCCTTGCCTGAAATCTGTTTTCTTCCTTCATTTTTAAAGGATGTTTTGCTGAGCATAGAACTCCAGTTTGGTCAGTTTTCTTGTTCAGTGGTTTTAAAGGTATCGTCCTGTTACCTTTCATAATTTCTGTTGAAAACCAGTCTTATTATGGTGCTTTTGGGGGCAGGGTGTTGCTTCCCTCTGGCTGCTTTGATTAGTTCTTCTCTGTCTTGGATTTTGAACAGTTTGACTACCATGTGCCTAGCTGTGATTTTCTTTGTATCTATGTTGCTTAATGTTTGTAACCTCCTTGAATCTGCGGTTTGATGTCTTTTTGTCTGGTTTGAAAAATTCTCAGTCTCTTCAAACATTACTTCCATCCTCTCTCCTCTGCTGTGTGGAACAAGCCAGGGCGACTGTGGTGCTCACCGCCTATATGCACCCTTACCTCAAGCAGTGTAGCTCCTCAAGTGCTGCCTGCTTTCCAATATATACATTGCCCAACTTCTGTAGCTGTTCTCAGTGAGAGTGAGTCTGACATTCTCTGTCATGGTGTGGGTAAAATAGTAGTATTTCCAGTATATCTCTCCTGGCTTTAGTACATCTGCATATCAGTAGGCATTCAGAAGTGGAGGGAAGTGTGGCTTTAGTGCACTAGCATCATTCCTCAGGGGTGGAGAGGTCATCTCCATATCAATGGGTAATTACCTGGGCAAGGAGGGCTTATCAGTACCGGAGAGGTGAGGGGAGGGCCAGTTTTGCTTCTGCTGGAGCAGGAAAGCGAGAAGGGCCTGGACTGCAGTTTGTAAGCAATAAACGGGTTTTAAACTATTTCCCCCTTTGACTGATTTTGGTTTTTAGAGGTATTTTGGCCCAGGACTTCTTCTCCCTGGACTTACACATGGCCAGAAGCTCCTCTCCTTCCCTCACACATACCACCAAAGCCAAATAAAACCACACGACTTACCTTCTTCCAGATTGCATATTTCTCCCATTTGCCTCACACCATCTCTATGGCCCAGGCCACCATCATCTCTGTCATCCTTCTGTGGGTACCTTGGCCCCCCCTCCAGCCTCCTCTCCTGCCACAGTCCAGCCTCTCCAATCTCTCATTTTGGTCAATGGGAACGCAAAACTCAGACATTAAACTCTGCCCTTGATTCACCCTCATTCAAGACAGATCTGTGTCCAGGCAAGTCAGAATGAAGTTGATGCCAGGGTTCTTGTTTGCGGAGTTGAAGAATGAACTTAGCAAACACCCAAGGTAGGAGAGCCAGGGAGAGGCTTTTATACAGAGAGACAGTGACAGGACAGAGCTCCTGGCTCATGCCTGGAGGGGACAAGAGAGTCCGTAGTGGTGCGTTGTCTAGGGGTTTTATTGGCAGTTGAAGATTTTTGGCAATGTGAAAAAAAGCTTAGGGGTGTGGATTTGTTAAGTGATCCCTGAATATTTAGAATTAACAACACAAGCAACTTCCTGCTCTGATGATTTGTCCCTGAGATACCAGTGACTTGTTCTGGGAGCATATCAAACAAGGCCGCCTGCCCAGCCCCCAAGGTGGGCTGAGTTATTGTCTGTTTGCTAAAGAGTTAGTTAAGAATCTTACTTCTGGGACTTCCAGGAAGATGGCGGTGTGAGCAGGGCGGCAGAAATCTCCTCCCAACACTATATTTATCTATGAAAACACAGCAAATACATCTATTCCTAAAAGAGAGACGAGAATACACAGGAAAGCGCACAGCGTGCAGCTACACCCGAGAGGACTCGGCACCCCAAGAGGCGGGTAAGATACGGAGCCGCAACCCGGCGGGACCCGAGCACTCCCCCACCCAGCACTTCAGCGCACTGGCGGGAGAAGAGGATTCAGAGCTGGGAGGGAGTGGAAGTACACCCCGCGAAGTAGCCAATCCCGGGGATCTGCGCGGGGAGCGCTGACCCACATTGTGCAGTGCAGGGGAGATTGGAGAGACAGAAGGGCAGGATCTGAGCAGGGAACACGCCAGGGTGCTTGCAGCTGGCTCCCGGGAAGGAAAAAAAAAAGCGCGTGCTTTCTTCAGCGGTCTTAGAGACAGGAGCCCAGCGGAGGAGCCGGATCACCCCGGCACATTCAGCCCAGCAGGCTGGGAGTCCTGGGGAGTTTCAGACGCCTTAGCTAGCAACTGAGGAAGCGTAGCCATACTTCCACTTCTCACTGAGATCAACAGCCTCCTATTCGTTCCCACCCCTGCCAGAGCGATAAAGGGCCCTGCGGAGCGGTGCAGCCACAGCGGTGGAATAGTGGGGCAATAGCGTCACCTACAGCATTCCCACAGAATCTATATCCAGTGGGCATTTTTTGTTTGTTTTTTTGTTTTGTTTTTGTTTTTTCTTTTCTTTCTTTTTTCTTTTTTTTCTTTCTTTCTTTCTGTTTTTTTTATTTTTTTTCTCTTTTTTTTCTTCTCTTTTTAAAGTCCAAAAGAGCCCAGCTGACATACGTGGCAACTACCAGTGACCAATTCTATAACCATGAAAAGACAGAGGAATATGGTTCAGACCAAAATCAACCAGACAACCCCAGAGAGGGAGTCTTAAGGGATGGAAATGCACAGTCTTCCTGAAAAAGAATTCAGAATAAAAGTCATAACCATGCTGATGGACCTACAGACAAATGTGCAAGAGCTGAGGGAGGAAGTGAGGGAACTGAGGAAAGACAATGCAGAAATCAGACAAGCGATCGACGGGCTTAACAGCAGAATGGATGAGATGCAAGAGACTGTTAATGGAATAGAAAACAGAACAGGAGTACAGAGCAGCTGAGGCAGAGAGAGATAAAAGGATTTCTAGGAATGAAAGAATATTAAGAGAACTGTGTGACCAATCCAAACGGAACAATATTCGCATTATGGGAGTACCAGAGGAAGAAGAGAGAGAAAAAGGGATAGAAAGTGTCTTTGAAGAAATAATTGCTGAAAACTTTCCCTCGCTGGGAAAGGAAATAGTCTCGCAGTCCACCGAAGCCCACAGATCTCCCAACACAAGGGACCCAAGGAAGACAACACCAAGACACATAATAATTAAGATGGCAAAGATCAAAGATAAAGACAGGGTATTAAAGGCAGCTAGAGAGAGAAAAGATCACCTACAAAGGAAAACCCATCAGACTATCATCAGACTTCTCAACAGAAACCTTACAGGCCAGAGAGAATGGCATGATATATTTAACGTTATGAAACAGAAGGGCCTCGAACCAAGAATATTGTATCCAACACGATTATCATTTAAATATGATGGAGGGATTAAACAATTTCCAGATAAACGAAAGTTAAGAGAGTTTGCCTCTCATAAACCACCACTACAGGATGTCTTAAATGGACTGCTCTAGAGGGAAGCACACCTAAGGCTAAAAAGATGTCACCAGAGAAAAAAAAATCATAGCAAAGAAAGCAGACCATCCAAATACCAACTAAAGGCAAAGAATAAAACACCTATTATGGAAAGAATGGAGGAGGAGGAATAAGAAGGGAGAGAAATAAAGAAACATCAGACTGTGTTTAAAATAACTTAACAAGAAAGTTAAGTTAGATTGTTAGATAGTAAAGAAGCAACCCTTGAACCCTTGGTAACCACGAATCTAAAGCCAGCAATGGCAATAAGTACATATGTATCAATAATCACCCTAAATGTAAATGGACTGAATGCACCAATCAAAAGACACAGAGTAACAGAATGGATAAAAAGCAAGACCCATCTATATGCTGCCTACAAGAAACTCACCTCAAATCCAAAGATATACACAGACTAAAACTGAAGGGATGGAAAAAGATATTTCATGCAAACAACAAAGAGAAAAAAGCAGGTGTTGCAGTACTTGTATCAGACAAAATAGACTTCAAAATAAAGAAAGTAGCAAAAGATAAAGAAGGACATTACATAATGATAAAGGGGTCAGTCCAACAAGAAGATATAACCATTATAAATATATATGCACCCAACACAGGAGCGCCAGCATATGTGGAACAAATACTAACAGAATTAAAGGAGGAAATAGACAGCAATGCATTCATCTTAGGAGACTTCAACACACCACTCACTCCAGAGGACAGATAAACCAGACAGAAAATAAGTAAAGACACAGAGGCACTGAACAACACACTAGAACAGATGGACCTAACAGACATCTACAGAACTCTACACCCAAAAGCAACAGGATACACATTCTTCTCAAGTGCACATGGAACATTTTCCAGAATAGACACATACTAGGCCACAAAAAGAACCTCAGTAATTTCAAAAATATTGAAATCCTACCAACCAACTTCTCAGATCACCAAGGTATAAAACTAGAAATAAATTTTAGAAAAAAAAAAAAAAGGCTCACAAATACATGGAGACTTAACAACACTCTCCTAATTAATCAATGGGTTAACGACCAGATCAAAACAGAAATCAAAGAATATGTGGAGACTAATGACAACAACAACACAAAGCCACAACTTCTGTGGGATGCAGCAAAGGCAGTTCTAAGAGGAAAGTATATTGCAATCCAGGCCTATTTAAGAAGGAAGAACATTCCCAAATGAATAGTCTAAAGACACAATTACTGAAATTGGAAAAGAAGAACAAATGAGGCCCAAAGTCACCAGAAGGAGGGACATAATAAAGATCAGAGAAGAAATAAATAAAATTGAGAAGAATAAAACAATAGAAAAATCAATAAAACCAAGAGCTGGTTCTTTGAAAAAATAAACAAAATAGATAAACCCCTAGCCAGACTCATTAAGAGAAAAAGAGAATCTACACACATAAATACAATCAGAAATGAGAAAGGAAAAATCACGACGGACCCCACAGAAATACAAAGAATCATAAGAGAATATTGTGAGAATCTATATGCTAACAAGCTGGAAAACATAGAAGAAATGGACAACTTCTTAGAAAAATACAACATTCCAAGACTGACCAAGCAAGAAAAAGAAAAACTAAACAGACCAATCACCAGCGACGAAATCGAATTGGTAATCAAAAAACTACCCAAGAACAAAACCCCCGGGCCTGATGGATTCACCTCTGAATTCTACAAGACATATAGAGAAGAAATAACACCGATTCTCCTTAAAGTTTTCCAAAAATAGAAGAGGAGGGAATACTTCCAAACTCATTCTATGAAGCCAGCATCACTCTAATACCAAAACCGGGCAAAGACCTCACCAAAAAGAAAATTACAGACCAATATCCCTGATGAACGTAGATGCAAAAATACTCAACAAAATATTATCAAACCGAATTCAAAAATACATCAAGAGGATCATACACCATGATCAAGTGGGATTCATCCCAGGGATGCAAGGATGGTACAACATTCGAAAATCCATCAACATCATCCACATCAACAAAAAGAAGAACAAAAACCACATGATCATCTCCATAGATGCTGAAAAAACATTTGACAAAATTCAGCATCCATTCATGATTAAAACTCTCAACAAAATGGGTATAGATGGCAAGTACCTCAACATCATAAAGGCTATATATGACAAACCCACAGCAAAGATCATACTCAACGGCAAGACGCTGAAAGCTTTTCATCTAAGATGGGGAACAAGACAGGGATGCCCACTCTCTCCACTGTTATTCAACATAGTACTGGAGGTCCTAGCCACAGCAATCAGACAAAGACATACAAGGCATCCAGATTGGTAAAGAAGAAGTCAAATTGTCACTATTTGCAGATGACATGATACTGTACATAAAAAACCCTAAAGACTGCACTCCAAAACTACTAGAACTAATATCTGAATTCAGCAAAGTTGCAGGATACAAAATTAACTCACAGAAATCTGTTGCTTTCCTATACACTAATGATG
>JAVSCE010010686.1:0-18857 GCA_032199065.1 Smutsia gigantea | reverse complement strand
CCAGAGACTGACTCCTGGTGAGTAGGAAAAGAGTTCAGGCCCAGGAGAAGGGCAAAGAGAACAAGAAGCAGGAAGGGACTTTGATATCCCAGCTGACACACATGGTGCCTACCAGCGAACACTTCTATTGCCATGAAAAGACAGAGGAATATGGTCCAGACTAAGATCAGCCAGACAACCCCAGAGAGGGAGCCTGATAGCATGGACATGCACAATCTTCCTGAAAAAGAATTCAGAATAAAAGTCATAACCATACTGATGGATGTACAGAGAAATATGCAAGAGCTAAGGGAGCAAGTGAGGGAAGTGAGGAAAGACAATGCAGAGATGAGACAAGCGATCAACGGGCTTAGCAGCAGCCTGGATGAGATGCAAGAGATTGTTAATGGAATAGAAATCAGAGAACAGGAATACAGAGAAGCTGAGGCAGAGAGAGATAAAAGGATCTCTAGGAATGAAAGACTATTAAGAGAACTGTGCGACAAATCCAAACGGAACAATATTCACATTATAGGAGTACCAGAAGAAGAAGAGAGAAAAATGTATAGAAAGTGTCTTTGAAGAAATAACTACTGAAAACTTCCCCAAGCTGAGGAAGGAAATAGTCTCTCAGACCATAGAAGCCCACAGATCTCCCAACACAAGGGACCTAAAGAAGACAACACCAAGACACATAATAATGAAAATGGCAAAGATCAAAGATAAGGACAGAGTATTAAACGCAGCTAGAGAGAGAAAAAAGATCACCTACAAAGGAAAACCCATCAGACTATCATCAGACTTCTCAACAGAAACCTTACAATCCAGAAGAGAATGGCATGATATATTTAACGTAATGACACAGAAAGGCTTCAAACAAAGAATATTGTAACCAGCACGATCATCATTTAAATTTAAGTGGGGGATTAAACAATTCCCAGACAAGCGAAAGCCGAGGGAGTTTGGCTCCCATAAACCACCTCTGCAGGATATGTTGAAGGGACTGCTATAGACGGAAGCCCTCCTAAGGTTAAAAAGAATTACCAGAGAAAATAAAATCATAGCAAAGAAACAAGACCACCAAAATACTAACTAAACGCAAAGAATAAACACCTAGTATATAAAGAATGAAGGAGGAAGAAGAAGAAGGGAGAGAAATAAAGAATCATCAGACTGTGTTTACAATAACTTAACAAGAAAGTTAAGTTAGACGGTTAGATAGAAAAGAAGATACGCTTGAACCTTTGGTAACCACGAATCTAAAGCCAGCAATGGCAAAAAGTACATATCTATTGATAATCACCCTAAATGTAAATGGACTGAATGCACCAAACAAAAGACACAGAGTGACAGAATGGATAAAAAAGCAAGACCCATCTACATCCTGCTTAAAAGAGACTCACCTCAAGCCCAAAGATATACACAGACTAAAGGTGAAGGGATGGAAAAAGATATTTCATGCAAACAACAAAGAGAAAAAAGCAGGTGAGCAGAACTTGTATCAGACAAAATAGACTTCAAAACGAAGAAAGTAGCAAGAGATAAAGAAGGACATTACATAATGATAAAGGGGTCAGTACAACAAGACGATATAACCATTTTAAATATATATGCACCCAACACAGCACCAACGACATATGTGAAACAAATACTAACAGAATTAAAGGAGGAAATAGAAAGCAATGCATTCATTTTAGGTGATGTCAACACACCACTCACTCCAAAGGACAGATCAACCAGACAGAAAATAAGTAAAGACACTGAACAACACACTAGAACTGATGGACCTAACAGACATCTACCGACCTCTGCACCCAAAAGCAGCAGGATACACATTCTTCTCAAGTGCACATGGAACATTTTCCAGAATAGGCCACATACTAGGCCACAAAAAGACCCTCAGTAAATTCAAAAATATTGAAATTCTACCAACCAACTACTCAGATAACAAAGGTGTAAAACTAGAAATAAATTGTACAAAGAATACAGAAAGGCTCACAAACACATGGAGGCATGATAACATACTCCTAAATAATCAATGGATAAAAGACCAGATTAAAACAGAGATCAAACAATATATGGAGACTAAGGAAAACAATAACACAAAGCCGCAACTTCTGTGGGATGCAGCAAAGGCAGTTTCAAGAGGAAAGTATATTGCAATCCAGGCCTATTTAAAGAAGGAAGAAACATCCCAAATGAATAGTCTAAAGACACAATTACTGAAATTGGAAAAAGGATAGAATATGAGGCCCAAAGTCACCAGAAGGAGGGACATAATAAAGATCAGAGAACAAATACATAATATTGAGAAGAATAAAACAATAGAAAAAATCAATGAAACCAAGAGCTGGTTCTTTGAAAAAATAAACAAAATAGATAAACCCCTAGCCAGACTTATTAAGAGAAAAAGAGAATCTACACATATAAACACAATCAGAAATGAGAAAGGAAAAATCATGACAAACCCCACAGAAATACAAAGAATTATAAGAGAATGCTATGAAAATCTGTATGCTCACAAGCTGGAAAACCTAGAAGAAATGGACAACTTCTTAGAAAAATACAACCTTCCAAGATGACCAAGCAAGAAACAGAAAACCTAAACAGACCAATTACCAGCAAAGAAATTGAATCGGTAATCAAAAAACTACCTAAGAACAAAACCCTCGGGCCAGATGGGATTCACCTCTGCATTTTAAGAGACATATAGAGAAGAAGTAATACCCATTCTCATTAAAGTTTTCCAAAAAATAGAAGAGGAGGGAATAATTCCAAACTCATTCTATGAAGCCAGCATCACTCTAATACCAAAAGCAGGCAGACTTCATCAAAAAAGAAAATTACAGACCAATATCCCTGATGAACGTAAATGCAAAAATGCACAACAAAATATTAGCAAACCAAATTCAAAAATACATAAAGAGGATCATACACCATGATCAAGTGGGATTCATCCCAGGGAGGCAAGGATGATACAACATTCGAAAATACATCAACATCATCCACCACATCAATAAAAGAAGAACAAAACCCACATGATCATCTCCATAGATGCTGAAAAGGCATCTGACAAAATTCAACATCCATTCATGAAAAAAATCGCAACAAAATGAGTATAGAGGACAAGTACCTCAACATCATAAAAGCCATATATGACAAACCCACAGCTAACATCACAGGTAACAGTGAGAGGCTGAACGCTTTTCATCTAAGATCGGGAACAAGACAGGGATGCCTACTCTCTCCTCTGTTATTTAACATAATACTGGAGGTTCTAGCCATGGCCATCACACAAAACAAAACATACAAGACATCCAGATTGGTAAAGAAGAAGTCAAATTGTCACTATTTGCAGATGAAATGATACTGCACATAAAAAACCCTAAAGACTCCACTCCAAAACTACTAGAACTAATATCTGAATTCAGCAATGTTGCAGGATACAAAATTAATACACAGAAATCTGTTTCTTTCCTATACACCAACAATGAGCTAACAGAAAGAGAAATCAGGAAAACAATTCCTTTCACAATTGCATCAAAAAGAATAAAATACCCAGGAATAAACCTAACGAAGAAGTGAAAGAACTATACCCTGAAAACTGGAAGACACTCCTAAGAGAAATTAAAGAGGACACTAACCAATGGAAATTCATCCCATGCTCTTGGCTAGGAAGAATAAATATTGTCAAAATGGGTATACTACCTAAAGCAATCTACAGATTCAATGCAATCCCTATCAAAGTACCAACAGCATTCTTCAATGAACTGGAAAAAATAGTCCTAAAATTCATATGGAACTACAAAAGACTCTGAATAGCCAAAGCAATCCTAAGAAGGAAGACTAAAACAAGGGGAATTACGCTCCCAGACTTCAAGCTCTACTACAAAGTTTCAGTAATCAAGACAATTTGGTATTGGCACAGGAACAGACCCACAGACAAGTGGTACAGAATAGAAAATCCAAACATTAACCCAAATATATACAGTCAATTAATATATGATAAAGGAGACTTGGATATACAATGGGGAGATGACAACCTCTTCAGCAGCTGGTGTTGGAAAAACTGGACAGCTACATGTAAGAGAATGAAAATGGACTACTGTCTAGTTCCATTCACAAAAGTAAACTCAAAATGGATCAAATACCTGAATGTAAGTCATGAAACCATAAAACTCTTAGAAAAAAACATAGGCAAAAATGTCGTGGACATAGACATGAGTGATTTCTTCATGAACATATCTCCCTGGGCAAGAGAAACAAAAGCAAAAATGAACAAGTGGGACTATAGCAAGCTGAAAAGCTTCTGTACAGCAAA
Organism: Smutsia gigantea; assembly: GCA_032199065.1. Lineage (NCBI taxonomy): Eukaryota > Metazoa > Chordata > Mammalia > Pholidota > Manidae > Smutsia > Smutsia gigantea. The sequence continues at coordinate 14,557 of JAVSCE010010686.1, read as the reverse complement.
TAACACCATCAGTAGAACAAAAATACATCTTACAGTTTTAGAGAATATATTCATAAATGATATATCCAATACGGGGTTGACATCCAAAATATATAAAGAATTCACGCACCTCAACAAACAGCATATAATCCAATTAAGAAATGGGCAGAGGACATGAATAGACACTTCTCTAAAGATGAAATTCAGATGGCCAACAGGCACATGAAAAGATGCTCCACATCACTAATTACCAGAGAAATGCAAACTAAAACCACAATGAGATATCTCCTCACACCAGTGAGGATGGCCAACATCCCAAACACAAACAACAAATGTTGGTGAGGATGTGGAGAAAAGGGAACCCTCCTACACTGCTGGTGGGAAGGCAAATTAGTTCAACCATTGAGGAAAGCAGTATGGCGGTTCCTCCAAAAACTCAAAATAGAAATACCATTTGACCCAGGAATTCCACTCCTAGGAATTTACCCTAAGAATGCAGCAGCCCAGTTTGAAAAAGACAGATGTACCCCTATGTTTATTGCAACACTATTTACAATAGCCAAGAAATGGAAGCAACCTAAGTGTCCATCAGTAGATGAATGGATAAAAAGATGTGGTACATATACACAGTGGAATATTATTCAGCCATAAGAAGAAAACAAATCCTACCATTGCAACAACATGGATGGAGCTAGAGGGTATTATGCTCAGTGAAGTAAGCCAAGCAGAAAAAGGCAAGTATCAGATGATTTCTCTCATACGTGGAGCATAAGAGGAAGGAAAAAAATACTGAAAGAAAAAAATAGCAGCCAACTCACAGACCCAAGAATGGACTAACAGTTACTAAAGGGAAACAGACTCGGGAGCATGGGTGGGAAGGGAGGGACAAGGAGGGAAAGGGGGCATTACGATTAGCAGACATAATGTTGGGGAAGCACGGGGAAGGCAGTACAACTCCGAGAAGACAAGTAGTGACTCTATAGCATCTCACTATGCTTATGGACAGTGAGTGTAATGTCGTTGGTGGGGGGGACCTGATGAAGTGCGTATTTTAATAACCATAATGTTGCACATGTAATTGTAGATTAGTGATACCAAAATAAAATTTTTTTTAAAGTCCCATGGACTAAAATATGGAACTAGTTTTCTAAATTTTTTTTGTGAAAATCTATTTTTATTGGGTTCATCATTATCCTCAAAAATTGGGAGGTTTTTCAACTAGACATCCTGAAATGGAAGAAATTTATCTTCTGCAATACAGCCTGGCTTTAAATAACTGGTGCTAGAATTGTGCTTGCATTTCATTTCCAGCCCCCTGGACACACCCAGTCCCTATCAGTACAGAGCCTTCACTGGCCCTGTTAGTCTGGGGCCATCTAGACCTTAACCCAGTTATGTATTCTGCTCGCCCTTAGAGTGTTTTCTTGAAAACTGAGATAATTTTAATCAAATAAGCTAAAAATAAAAAAAGCAATTGGATATCAGTAACTCAAATATTTGTATCAGTTTATCTGTTTGTGTATATGCTCTTTAATGAAAAATATTGCTAACTGTAGTCACTACATCTCAATCTCTATGTTTTCGTGTCTTAGAGTTTAAATGAAAAATAATGTTCTATCTCAAGATGGTTTTAATGAAAATTGATTTAAAGACAAGCACTTGTAAAAACTGGGCATTCCAAAACTTTCAAAATTCTAATAGAATATATTAAGCATTAATGCTAATTTAAGTTGACCTGAATTGGATATGTCCTTATGGTTATCAGCTGCCTATGTTTACCTAAAGTAATTTAAGTTGATGTTATCTGTTAAATCTTTCAAGAATAAAATGCTTAGAGGCTTGTCTTTGTCTAATGTTCAGTAAAGGTTTTGTACGTAATCTAGCATGGTTGTTGGGAATGAGTAAACTAAGTAAGTGCAGCAAGTGAACATCTTAATAATAATTGTAATTGTACATTAGAGTGTGACAGTATGTATACCTACCTACAGCCTAAGAGTCTTTGTGGTAACCTAAAACCTTAAAGTTTTGCTAAGTTAAGTAGAAGTACTTTAGGCTTAGTGAGAAATTGTGCTGCAAAGCACATGGATCCAGAAATTATAAAATGTTTCCATAAATATGCCAATATAAAGAATGCTAATATAACATTTTACAAGGCTTACTTCTCAGTGTTCACTAAAAATTAAGGTTCCTAATGGTTTTAAGTTCTAATTAAAATTAATTAATAAGGAAAACATTTCTGCATGCTAAAGAATGTGTCTTCTGATAAAAGAAGATAACTTTGTTCTAAAGTACAGCTGTTTATTTAAAGAGGAAGAAATCTGAATGTAAAATCAAGGTTGCAGAAAGTTTGTGGAAGAAAATATAGTCATGCTATGTGAAATTAAAGTAAAGCAAATAACTCAGTATCAAGTACACAGCAAAACTAGAATTGTTTTCTGTTTGTTAAAAGGGAAAAGTTTTTTTGAACTATTTTTCTGCTCTTAATGTTGAAAGATTGCAAAGCATTTTCTAATTGTTTTATCAAAGCATTTTCTCATGCTTAAAGTCTCAATGACTTCTCTGAGTATTTAAAAAAGTAAAATCTTTAAATGGAAACACATCCTGTGCTCATGGAAAGGAAGAATTAATATTGTCAAAATAGCGATCATGCCTAAAGCAATCTACAGACTCAATGAAATCCCTATCAAAATACCAACAGCATTCTTTAACAAACTAGAGAAAATCATTCTAAAATTCATATGGAACCACAAAAAACCCCAAATGGCCAAAGCAGTCCTGAGAAGGAAGAATAAAGCTGTTGGGATTATGCTCCCCTACTTCAAGCTCTACTACAAAGCCACAATAATCAAGATAATTTGGTACTGGCACAAGAACTTACCCATAGACCAATGGAACACACTAGAGAGCCCAGATATAAACCCATGTATGGTCAATTAATATACGATAAAGGAGCCATGGACATACAATGGGGAAATGACAGCCTCTTCAAAAACTGGTGTTAGCAAAACTGGACAGCTACATGTAAGAGAATGAAGCTGGATTATTGTTTATCCCCATACACAAAAGTAAACTTGAAATGGATCAAAGACCTGAATGTAAGTAATGAAACCATAAAACTCTTAGAAGAAAACATTAAAAAAAATGTCCTGAATATAAACATGGACAACTTTTTTCTAAATTCATCTCCCCAAGCAAGGGAAGCAGAAGCAAAAATGAACACATGGGACTACATCATGCTAAAAAGCTTCTGTACAGCAAAGGACACCAACAACAGAACAAAAAGGCATCCTACAGGATGGGAGAATATATTTGTAAATGACATATCCAACAAAGGTTAACACCCCAAATATATAAAGAACTCATACGCTTCAACAACCAAAGAGCAAATAACCCAATTAAAAATGGGTGGAGGATATGAAGAGACAATTCTCCAAAGAAGAATTTCAGATGGCCAACAGGCACATTGAAAGATGCCCCACATCACTAATTATCAGGGAAATGCAAATAAAAACCACAATGAGATATCACCTCACACCAGTGAGGATGCCCAGTATTGAAAAGACTAAGAACAACAAATGCTGGCGAGGAAGTGGAGAAAGGGGAACCCTCCTACACTGCAGGTGGGAATCTAAGCTAATTCAACCATTGTGGAAAGCAATACGGAGGTTCCTCAAAAACTAAAAATAGAAATACCATATGACCCGGAACTCCACTCCTAGGAATTTATGCAAAGAATATAATTTCTCAAATTGAAAAAGACATATGCTCCCCTTTGTTTTGTGCAGCACTACTGAAAATAGCTAAGATATGGAAGCAACCTAAGTGTCCATCAGTAGATGAATGGATAAAGAAGATGAGGTACATATACACAATGGAATACTATTCAGCCATAAGAAAGAAACAAATTCTGCAATTTGCAAAAGCATGAATGGAGCTGGAGGATATTACACTCAGTGAAATAAGCCAGGCAAAGAAAGACAAGTACCAAATGATTTCCCTCATTTGTGGAGTATAACAACGAAGCAAAACTGAAGGAACAAAACAGCAACAGACTCACAGTCTCCGAGAAGGGACTAGCAGTTGCCAAAGGGGAGGGCTGTGGGAGGGTGGGTGGGAAGGGAGGGAGAAGAGGATTTAAGGGTATTATAATAGGCACACATGGTGTGGGAGGGATCAGGGGGAAGACAGTGTAGCACAGAGAAGGCAAATAGTGACTCCGTGGCATCTTACTACACTGATAGGCAGTGACTGCAATTGGGTATGAGGGAACATGCAAAGAGGGGTGAATGTAGTAACCCCATTGTTTTTTCATGTGAGTGTATATCAATAATACCTTAATAAAAGATAAAATGATAAAAATAAAATAAGATTTAAATATTAAAAGACTAAAAGCTAAGTTTTGCTAACAGCTGTGTAACCTTCTGTATTTGCCTTTGAAATCTTTCATTGTCATTCTTGTTAAATAGGTAAGTATTGGTGGGAGGGTACCAAGATGGTGGCTGAGCAGGGTGGTAGAAATCTCCTCCAAAAACCATATCTATTTGTGACAATACAACAACAACAAAAAAACTATTCCTAAAACAGAGACCAGAAGATACAGTACAACAGTCAGGCTACAGCTTCATCTGCGAGAACTCAGCGCCTCACGAAGTGGGTAAGATACGAAGCTGTGACCCAGCGGGATCCGAGCACTCCCCCAACCCCAGTTCACTGGTGGGAGGAAAAGAATCAGAGTGGGGAGGGAGTGGAAGCACAGGACTGCTAAATAACCAGCCCTGGAGATCTGCACCGGGAGCACAGACACACATCGCATGGTGTATTGGAGATTAGAGAAATGGAAGGGCAGGATCCAAGATGAGCCTGCAAGTGGGTCCCCACAGCCGGCTCCCCTGGGACAAAAGTGAAGTGGGCACTTTTTAAAAAGTCTTAAAGAGACAAGGGCCCAATAGCTGAACAAAATCATCCCAGCACACTCAGCCCAGCAGGCTGGGAATCTTGAGGAATTTCAGGCCCCCTAACCAGCTGCTGGGTAAAGCAGCCCCACCGAAGCCCAGCATGGTGATAAGAAGACTGTCATTCATTCCCCCCAGCTGGCACTGCAAACGGACCAGTGGATCCATCACAGCCACAAAACTGCAGGAGAATGGCCCCGCCCACATCAACCACACAGAATCTCCTCCCGGTGGGTGTTCAGCTAACTGGGAAGCGCCGCAAAAATCAGAGCAATGTCCAGAAGGCACCAAGGGGTGCCAGACTTGCTGCAGAACGCACCCGGCATGGCTGTAACCTCCCCACAGTGCCCTAGGCTAGCCTGAGGGTGGCCATACACTTGGCAGCTAAGGGCATTATCCCAGAGACTGCCTCTCTGTGTGCGGGAAATCAGCATAGGCTGCAGAAGCCAGAGCAAGTTACAGAAGGCATGAAGGGGCACCAGACTTGCTGAAGAATGCACCCGGTGTGGCTACAACCACCCGCAGAGCCCTAGGCTAGCCTGAGGGTGGCCATATGCTTGGCAGCTCAGGGGATCATCCCAGAGACTGCCTCCTAGTGTGCGGGTAAGTGGCACAGACTGTGGAAGCGAGAGCAAGGTCTGAAAGGTGCAAAGAGACACCAGACTTGCTCCAGAATGCACCCAAATACCCCTGCAGTGCTCTAGACAGAATAATCTCGTCCAGTAAAAAATCACCCAGACAACTCCACAGAGAGGGCCTAGTGAGATAAATTTAAGCAACCTTCCTGAAGATAATTTCAGAATAAAAGTCATAACCATGCTGATGGACCTACAGAGAAATATGCAAGAGCTAAGGGATGAAGTCAGGAGGGATATTACAGAAATGAAACAATTGATCGATGGGCTTAAGAGCAGACTGGACCAGGAGCAAGAGACTGTTAATGGAACAGAAATCAGAGAACAGGAGTACAGAGAAGTTGAGGCAGAGAGAGATGAAAGGATCTCTGGAAATGGAAGAATATTAAGAGAACAGTGTGACCAATCCAAACGGAATAATATTCACATTAAGGGAGTATCAGAAGAAGAAGAGAGAGAAGAATTGATAGAAAGTGTCTTTGATGAAAACTTCCCCAAGTTGGGGAAGGAAATAGTTTCTCAGACCATGGAAGCCCACAGATCTCCCAGCAAAAGGGACCCAAGGAAGACAACACCAAGACCTATAATAATTAAAATGGCAAAGATCGAAGACAAGGACAAAGTATTAAAGGCAGACAAAGAGAGAAAAAAGATACTTACAAAGGAAAACCCATCAGGCTATCATCAGACTTCTCAACAGAAGCCTTACGGGCGAGAAGAGAATGGCATGATATATTTAACACAATGAAACAGAAGGGCCTTAAGCCAAGAATACTGTATCCAGCACGATTATCATTTAAATTTCAGGGGGCATTAAGCAATTCCTAGACAAGTGAAAGTAGAGGAAATTTTCCTCCCACAATCCAACTCTACAGGATATTTTAAAGGGACTGCTCTATATGGAAGCACTCCTAAGGCTAAAAAGATGTCACCAGAGAAAATAAAATCATAGCAAAGAAAGCAGACCATCCAAATATTAACTAAAGGCAAAAAATAAAGCCAACTATCCAAAAAACAGTCAAAGGAAACAAAAGAGTACAGAATAAAATACCAAGCATATAAAGAATGGAGGAGGAAGAATAATAAGGGAGAGAATTAAGAATCATCAGACTGTGTTTATCAGAGCTTAAGACGAGAGTTAAGTTAGACTGTTAGTAAAGAAGCAACTCTTGAACCTTTGGTAACCACGAATCTAAAGCCGGCAATGGCAATAAGTACATATCTATCGATAATCACCCTAAATGTAAATGGACTGAATGCACCAATCAAAAGACACAGAGTAACAGAATGGATAAAAAATCAAGACCCATCTATACGCTGCTTACAAGAGACTCACCTCAAACCCAAAGATATACACAGACTAAAGGTGAAGGGATGGAAAAATATATTTCATTAAAACAACAGGGGGAAAAAAGCAGGTGTTGCAGTACTTCTATAAGAAAAAAACAGACTTCAAAACAAAGAAAGTAGCAAGGGATAAATAAGGAGATTACATAATGATAAAGGGGTTAGTCCAAAAGGAGGATATAACCATTATAAATATATATGCACCCAACACAGGAGTGCTGACATATGTGAAACAAATGCTAACAGAATTAAAGCAGTAAATAGAATGCAATGCATTCATTTTAGGAGACTTCAACACACCACTCACTCTAAAGGACAGATCAACCAGACAGAAAATAAGTAAAGACACAGAGGCACTGAACAACACACTAGAACAGATGGACCTAATAGACATCTACAGAACTCTGCACCCAAAGCAGCAGGATACACATTCTTCTCAAGTGCCCATGGAATAGTTTCGAGAATAGACCACATACTGGGCCACAAAAAGAACCTTAGTAAATTGAAAAATATTAAATTCTACCAACCAACTTCTCAGATCACAAAGATATAAAACTACAAATAAATTGTACAAAGAAAACAAAAAGGCTCACAAACACATGGAGGCTTAACAACATGCTCCTAAATAAACAAAAGATCAATAACCAAATTAAAACAGATATCAAACAATATATGGAGAAAAATGACAACAAAAGCACAAAGCCCCAACTTCTGTGGGATGCAGCAAAGACAGTTCTAAGAGGAAAGTATATCACAGTCCAAGCCTATTTAAAGAAGGAAGAACAATCCCAAATGAATATTCTAAAGTTACAGTTATTGAAATTGGAAAAAGAAGAACATATGAGGCCCAAAGTCACCAGAAGGAGAGACATAATAAAGATCAGAGAAGAAATAAATAAAATTGAGAAGAATAAAAAAATAGAAAAAAATCAATGAAACCAAGAGCTGGTTTTGAAAAAATAAACAAAATAAACCCCTAGCCAGACTTCTTAAGAGAAAAAAAGAATCTACAACACATAAACAGAATCAGAAATGAGAAAGGAAAAATCACGACGGAGTCCAAGAAATAAAAAGAATTATGAGAGAATACTATGAAAATCTATATGCAAACAAGCTGGATAACCTAGAAGAAATGGACAACTTCTTAGAAAAATACAACCTTACAAGACTGACCAAGGAAGAAAAAGAAAATCTAAACAGACCATTTACCAGCAACAAAATTGCATCGATAATGAAAAAATTACCGAATAACAAACTCTTGGGCCAGATGGAATCACCACTGAATTTTATCAGACATATAGAGAAGAAATAATACCTGATCTCCTTAAAGTTTTCCAAAAAATAGAAGAGGAGCAAATACTCCCAAACTCATTCTATGAAGCCAGCATCATTCTAATACCAAAACCAGGCAAAGACCCCACCAAAAAAGAAAATTACAGACCAATATCCCTGATGAACATAGATGCAAAAATTCTCAACAATGTATTAGCAAAGCAAATTCAAAAATACATCAAAAGGATCATCCATCATGATCAAGTAGGATTTATTCCAGGGATGCAAGGATGGTATAACATTCGAAAATCCATCAACATCATCCACCACATCAACAAAAAGAACAACAAAAACCACATGATCATCTCCATAGATGCTGAAAAAGTATTTGACAAAATTCAACATCCATTCATGATAAAAACTCTTAACAAATGGGTATAGAGGGCAAGTACATCAACATAATAAAGGCCATACATGACAAAACCACAGTGAACATCGCACTTAACAGAGAGAAGCTGGAAGCTATTCACCTAAATCGGGAACAAGGCAGGGATGCCCACTCTCTCCCCTGTTATTCAACATAGGACTGGAGGTCCTAGCCATGACAATCAGACAAAACAAAGAAATACAAGGCATCCAGACTGGTAAAGAAGAAGTCAAACAGGCACTATTTGGAGATGACATGTTATTGTACATAAAAAAAACTAAAGAACCCACTCCAAAACTACTAGAACTAATATCTGAATTCAGCAAAGTTATAGGATACAAAATTAATACACAGAAATCTGTTGCTTTCCTATACACTAACGATGAGCTAACAGAAAGAGAAATCAGGAAAACAATTCCATTCACAATGCATCAAAAGAATGAAATACCTAGGAATAAACCTAACCAAGGAAGTGAAAAGCCTATACCCTGAAAACTGGAAGACACTCCTAAGAGAAATTAAAGAGGACACTAACAAATGGAAATTCATCCCATGCTCTTGGCTAAGAGGAATAAATATTGTCAAAATGGCTATACTACCTAAAGCAATCTACAGATTCAATGCAATCCCTATCAAAATACCAACAGCATTCTTCAATGAACTGGAACAAATAGTTCTAAAATTCATATGGAACCACAAAAGACCCCGAATAGCCAAAGCAATACTGAGAAGGAAGAATAAAACCGGGGGGAATTATGCTCCCTGACTTCAAGCTCTACTACAAAGCCACAGTAATCAAGAAAACTTGGTACTGGCACAAAAACAGAATCACAGACCAGTGGAACAGAATAGAGTGTCCAGATATTAATCCAAACATATACAGTCAATTAATATATGTTAAAGGAGCCATGAATATACAATGGAGAAATGAGAGCCTCTTCAACAGCTGGTGTTGGCAAAACTGGACAGCTACACGTAAGAGAATGAAACTGGACTACTGTCTAGCCTCATACACATAAGTAAATTCGCAATGGATCAAAGGCCTGAATATAAGCTATGAAACCATAAAACTCTTAGAAAAAAACATAGGCAAAAATCTCTTGGACATAAACATGAGCAACTTCGTCATGAACATATCTCCCCAGGCAAGGGAATCAAAAGCAAAATGAACAAGTGGGACTATATCAAGCCGAAAAGCTTCTGTACAGCAAAGGACATAATCAGTAGAACAAAAAGTCATCCTACAGTATGGGAGAATATAGTCATAAATGACATATCCAATAAGGGATTGACATCCAAAATATATAAAGGGCTCATGCACCTCAACAAATAAAAAAGCAAATAATCCAATGAAAAAAATGGGCAGAGGATCTGAACAGACACTTCTCCAAAGAAGAAATTTCGATGGTGAACAGTCACATGAAAAGATGCTCCACATCGCTAATCATCAGAGAAATGCAAATTAAAACCACAATGAGATATCACCTCACACCAGTAAGGATGGACACCATCCAAAACACAAACAACAACAAATGCTGGTGAGCATGTGGGGAAAGGGGAACCCTCCTACACTGCTGGTGGGACTGCAAATTAGTTCAACCATTGTGGAAAGCAGTATGGAGGTTCCTGAAAAACCCAAAATAGAAATACCATTTTACATAGGAATTCCACTCCTAGGAATCTGCCCTATGAATGCAGCAGCCCTGTTTGAAAAAGACATAATATACACCCCTATGTTTATCACAGCACTATTTACAATAGCCAATAAATGGAAGCAACCTAAGTGTCCATCAGTAGATGAATGGATAAAGAAGATGTGATACATATACACAATGGAATATTATTCAGCCATAAGAAAAAAACAAATCCTACCATTTGCAGCAATGAATGGAGCTAGAGGGTATTATGCTCAATGAAATAAGCCAGGCAGAATAAGACAAGTATCAAATGATTTCACTCATATGTGGAGTATAAGTACAAAGAAAAAAACTGAAGGAAAATACAGCAGCAGACTCACAGATCCCAAGAATGGACTAACAGTTACCAAAGGGAAAGGGACTGGGGAGGATGGGTGGGAAGGGAGGGACAAGGGGGAAAAAGGGGCATTACGATTAGCAGACTTAATGTGGGGTGGGGCATGGGGAGGGCTGTACAGCTCAGAGGAGACAAGTAGTGATTCTATAGCATCTCACTAAGCTGATGGACAGTGACTGTAATGGGGTTTGTGGGGGGGACTTGATGATGTGGGGAGTCTAGTAACCGTAATGTTGCACATGTAATTGTAGATTAATGATAAAAATAATAAAAAATAATAAAAAATAAGAAAGGGATAAGTATTGTTTCATACTAACCTACTGACGCCAGGGTTCTTGTTTGTGGAGTCGAAAAATGAGCCCAGCAAATCCCCAAGGTAGGAGAGTCAGCGAGAGGCTATTTTTTTTATTAAGGTATCATTGATATATACTATTATGAATGTTTCACATGAAAAAACAATGTGGTTATTACATCCACCAACATTATCGTGTCCCCCCATTCCCCACTGCAGTCACTGCACATCAGTATAGTAAGATGCCACAGTGTCACTATTTGCCTTCTCTGTGATCCACTGTCTTCCCCATTAACCCCAGCACACCGTGTGTGCCAATCACAATACTCCTCAAACCCTTTTCCCTCCCTCCCTACCCGCCCTCCCCCACCGCTAGTCCCTTCTTGGATTCTGTGAGTCTGTTGCTGTTTTGTTCCTTCAGTTTTGCTTTGTTATTACAGTCCACAAATGAGGGAAATCATTTGGTTTTCCATCCCTTCTCTTTTAGTCTGTGTATGTTTTTGGGTTTGAAGTGAGTCTCTTGTAGGCAGCATATAGAAGGGTCTTGGTTTGTTATCCACTCAGTGACTCTATGACATTTCAGACCATTTACATTTAGGGTGATTATAGACAGGTATGTACTTATTGTCACTGCAGGCTTTAGATTCATCATTACCAAAGTTTCAAGGGTAACTTCCTTACTATCTAAGAGTCTAACAACTCACTTAGTATGCAATTCCAAACACAATCTAAAGGTTCTTTTTTACCCTCCTTTTCTTCCTCCTCCATTCTTTATATAGTAAGTATCATATTCTGTACTCTTCATCTATCCCTTTTTATTACCTCTGGTGACAGCTATTTAACCTTAGGAACACTACCTTCTATAGCAATCCCTCCAAAATACACTGTGGAGATGGTTTGTGGGAGATCAATTCTCACAGATTTTGCTTATCTGGAAATTGTTTAATCCCTCCTTCAAATTTAAATGATAATGTTTCTGAGTAGAGTATTCTTGGTTCAAGGCCCTTCTGCTTCATTGCATTAAATATATCATGCCACTCCCTTCTGGCCTGAAAGGTTTCTGCTCAGAAGTCTTGTGATAGCCTGATGGGTTTTCCTTTGTGCATGATCTTATTCCTATCTTCGGCTGCTTTTAATACTCTGTCGTTATCCTTGATCTTTGCCATTTTAATCACTATATGTCCTTGTGTTGTCTTTCTTGGTTAACCTGTGTTGGGAGATCTGTGCACCTCCATGGCCTGAGAGACTATCTCCTTCCCCTGATTGGGGAATTTTTCAGCAATTACTTCCTCAAAGGCACTTTCTATCCCTTTTTGTCTCTCTTCTTCTTCTGGTACCCCTATAATACGAATATAACACAGTTCTCTCAGTATTCTTTCATTCCTAGAGATCCTTTTTTCTCTTTGTGCCTCAGCTTCTTTCTATTTCTCTTCTCTAATTTCTATTTCATTTATTGTCTCCTCCACCATATCTAATCTCCTTTCAAAACCCTCCATTGTGTTCCTCAACAATAGGATCTCTAACCTAAATTCGTTCCTGAGTTCTTGAATATTTTTCTGTACCTCCAGGATAATGTTTATGACTTTTATTTTGAAATCCCTTTCAGGAAGATTTATTAGTTCAGTCTCACTTGACTCTCTTTCTGGTGTTGTTAAGATTTTGCTTTGGCCCAGTTTCCTTTGACGTTTCATATTTATATGTGGTGCCCTCTAGTGCCCAGAAGCTCTACTCTCTGGAGCTGTTCATCCCCTGGAGCGTTGTTGGGGGTCACAGGAGAGTGGTGCTGGTGCCTGTGGGCAGGAAAGAGCTGTTTCCTGCTTCCTGAATGCTATGCCTGTCTCCACTGCCAGAACCAGTTGGCCAAACACACAGGTGTAAGCTTCTTTGTTTTGTTTGTAGCTCTGTAGGCGGGGCTTCCCTTTGGCTGGCCTGATACCAGGGCAGCATTTGCCAGTTTGCAAGCCAGTTGCAGGCTGGCCAGAAGTTTCAGCAGGCCGTGTATCGTGGTGGGGGGCCTTGGAGCTGTGGAGCCAGCCAGGGGACTACAGCACCAGAAGTTTGTTTAAGTTCCCAACCTTCTGGGCAGAGTGCACGCAGACAATTTCGTCTACCTGTGCTTTCTCATGAGCAGTAAGCTCTGTGCAATCCTTGCCCCTTTAGCAGCCCTCTTGCTTTTACTAAGTCTCTCCAACTGTCTGCCCAGATCAGCCAGATATGGATCCCTGTTCTCCACAAGCAGCTGGAATCTCAGTCTCTTCAGGTGTTCCACCTGTCTTAGCATTCCAACCCCACTAATCACCAAAGCACCATGCAATATAAGTTCGTGGTCTCAGAGCAGATCTCCAGGGCTAGCTGTTTAGCAGTCCCAGGCCTCCACTCCCTCAATGCTCCATCTCTCTTCCTCCCACCAGTGAGCTGGGGTGGGGGAAGGGCTTGGGTCATGCCGGGTCATGGCTTTGGTACATTAACCTGTTCCATGAGGTCTGTTCTTTTCTCCAGGTGTATGCCTATTGTATTCTCCATGCAAAGCCTTTTCTGTTGCTCTTTCAGGATTAGTTGTATTAATTATACTTTCATATTATATGTGGTTTTGGGAGGAGGTCTCTGTCTCACCTCTCACACCACCATCTTTAATCTCCCCACTTGTTCATTTCTGCTTTTGTTTCCCTTACTTGAGGAGATATGTTCATGAAAAAATTGCTCATGTTTATATTCAAGAGAGTTTTGCCTGCTTTCTTCTAAGACTTTTATGGTTTCATGACTTACATTCAGGTCTTTGTATCATTTGAGATTACTTTTGTGTATGGAGTTAGTAATCCAGTTTCATTTTCTTACATGTAGCCGTCCAGTTTTACCAACACCACCTGTTGAAGAGGCTGTTATTTCTCCATTGTATATACACAGCTCCTTTATCATATATTAATTGACCATATATGCTGGGGTCAATATCTGGGCTCTTTATTCTATTCCACTGGTCTGTGGGTTTGTTCTTATGCCAGTACCAAATTGTTTTGATTACTGTGGCTTTGTAGTAGAGCTTGCAGTTAGGAAGCGAGATCCCCCCTGCTTTATTCATCCTTCTCAGTATTGCTTTGGCTATTCGGGGCCTTTTGTGGTTCCATATGAATTTTAGAACTATTTGTTATAGTTCATTGAAGAATGCTGTTGGTATTTTAATAGGGATTTCATTGAATCTGTAGATTGCTTTAGGCAGGATGGCCATTTTGGCAATATTAATTCTTCCTATCCAAGAGCATGGGATGAATTTCCATTTGTTAGTGTCCTCTTTAATTTCTCTTAAGAGTGTCTTATAGTTTTCAGTGTAAAGTCCTTTCACTTCCTTGGTTAAGTTTATTCCTAAGTATTTTATTCTTTATGATGCAATTGTGAATAGAATTGTCTTCCTAATTTCTCTTTATGCTAGGTCATCATTAGTATGTAAGAATGCAACAGATTTCTGTGTATTAATTTTGTATCCTGCAACTTTGCTGAATTCAGATATTAGTACTAGTAGTTTTGGAGTGAATTCTTTAGGGTTCTTTTATGGACAATATCATGTCATCCACAAACAGTGACAGTATAACTTCTTCTTTACCAATCTGGATGCCTTTTATTTCTT